>CAKLNU010000911.1:3050000-3317500 GCA_922788865.1 Poeciliopsis turneri
CTCGACTTGCATTTGTGCACACTTCAGATAACATCTGACAACAACTTATGCACAGTGCACATAAACAGAAACAAGACACGCAAACTCGCTTCTGATGGAGGCAGAAGATGTTTCTACACTTGCAACAAAGTTTTTAAACCTCAGCGCTCAAACACCTAATATTACACTCTTCCAAAAAATAATAAATAAATAAATAATACATTCTGTCTCGGTGAAATGTCCAACTTTTCCTCAACTTCCACGGCTGAGACGTGCTGCTCGTTGGCACCGACTGATGCCTTCAGGGGAGAAAATAAAATGGGGATTTACACACACAGGCAC
Source organism: Poeciliopsis turneri (assembly GCA_922788865.1). Classification (NCBI taxonomy): domain Eukaryota; kingdom Metazoa; phylum Chordata; class Actinopteri; order Cyprinodontiformes; family Poeciliidae; genus Poeciliopsis; species Poeciliopsis turneri. The sequence continues at coordinate 3,050,322 of CAKLNU010000911.1, forward strand.
CGCGTCGGCGAGCTTTGACTTTAGCTAAAGCAGAATAAGTTCCTGAAATAGTTACAGAGAGAGAGAGAGTGTGTGTATGTGTGTGTGAAAGGCAGCCTGGGAACTATTCACCCGGTAGCAACAGCTAAGAAGAGCCGGTCATTGTCAACAACCGATTCAGGGCTAAAGGTCGACGACCTCAGCAAGCTTGACGTCACTGCACTAGCTAAAACTGTTTACAAAGCTAAGCCGTTTCTGTTGTACAGTGTGACTGTTTTTTTTTCTCCTTTTCTGAGCTCATATAGTCATTTTAGTTATAAACATAAACACTTTCCCATATTAGTCGACTGAACCGTCATTCCCAGCTAAACTTTAGTTTGAATGTGAAAGATTTGTTACACAAATAAATTAGCTAGCAATGTTAGAATGGGAGTTTTTTCTTTTGAACGTCACATTAACAAATTTTCTTGATATGTAGCCTATATATATTTTTAAGTAATTTAAATGTCTAAAATTGGAGAGTTCCCAAAATCCCTTTGTGTGTGTGTGTGTGTGTGTGTGTACCATCCTCTGAACAATTAAAATAACAGTTTTCTCAAGAACAATTCAATTCTAATAAATGTTTTCAGGTTTTATGTCATATAATAATCAATAAAAAAATGGTTTAAGAATGTACCCATTAAATACTGTATATACTAATCGATATGCATGACTGGAAAATCTAAAAAGGCTAAAATGTCTCACTGTTGAAAAGTTGCTTTTATAGTGTGTGTGTGTGTGTGTGTGTGTGTGTGTGTGTGTGTGTGTGTGTGTGTGTGTGTGTGTGTGTGTGTTTTTCTAATGACGTCTCAGCAAACAATTTACAAATTTATAACTTGCATATGTTACACATATTTAATCTCTCCTTCCTTTATATATATTTACATGTCAATGCTGTGAAATGCCTGTTGAATGAGTTTGCGCCAGATTAAAACTGAATTCCTCTCCCGTTCAGGGAAAACAGCGAGAACTCCAACAGCAACAGCCACAACCCGCTATCATCTTCCATGAACGGAAATAAAACTCTTTTGGGGAGCTCGGACGACGACAAAACGCCTTCGGGGACGCCGGATCACACGTCCCCGAGCCCGGCCCTGCTCCTGGGCTCGAACGCCGGCTTGCCGCCGCTGCACGGCCTCGCGCCGCCGCCGGGACCCAGCGCGATCCCGGTGCCCGGCGGCGCAGACTCGGTGCACCATCACCACTCGGTGCACCATGACACTATACTGAACTCTATGTCTTCTAACCTCGTGGACCTCGGCTCTTAGAAAAAAAAAAAAAAAAAGAAAAAAGAAAAAAAAAAAAGAAAGAAAGGACACTGAGAGGGAGACAAAAAAAAAAACTTTTCCTTTTTTGTTTTTCTTTTCTTTTTTTTCTGGAAATGGTGGTGAGAGCGAAGCTTCAAGCACTTGCGGTAAGAAAGACTGGGAGTCTGCGAGGACAGCCACCATGACAAACCTGTTGGGTCTATACGCGCAAGTAAAATGCATTTGTATTTTTAAACATCCATCCATCCATCCATTTTCCGTCACCCTTCTCCCTAACGGGGTCGGGAGTTGCTGGTGCCTATCTCCAGCTGCGTTCCGGGCGAGAGGCGGGGTTCACCCTGGACAGGTCGCCAGTCTGTCGCAGGGCATTTTTTTTTTAAACAAAAACTAAAAAACAAAAAAACAAAAGACGTTTTCCCGCCACTTCCTCTCATCTCAAACTTCAAATTGGGAAGTTTTCAAGAACCACAATCTTAGGCTTAAAAGCACTTAAACGACAGCAGCTGATCAAGCGGACGTCAGGTTCTCGCACCACTTCGGTCTCGCTGGAGGAGAGAACTGGTAGGAAAATGAGAAGCAAAGGCGTATATTTGAATGTAATTACATATTATCTTATATTGTTGAAAACAATAAGAATAATAATAATAATAATTAAAAAAAAAACGTGTCTTAATTCCTGTACCGTTGTTATTGTAGGAGACTCGGTTTCCCCCTGCCTGTATTGTTTACATTGGGGTTTTCCAAGAAGAGCCATATGCAGACTTTCTGTTCTGTTTGTTTTTTGTTTGTTTGTTTTTTGCTTTTTTTTGCTTTTCTTTCTTAATTCGGTTTCTTTGTTTTCTTTTTCTTTTTTTTTTTTTGAAGGAGGTCGGACTGATATGTTCAAGTGTCTAATTAGAGCCGCGACGACGTGAAGTATCTCAGCCTCCCGACAATATTATATGATGAAACGATGATGATGATGATGATGATGATGATGATGATGATGATGATGAATAGTATTTACATTTTTATTTGGAAAGAGACTGCATGTAAGCTCTGCGCTTAACGGAGGAATAATGAAGCGACTCATATAGTTCCATATAAACTTTCCAATAAAAAGAAGAAAAAAAAAACATCCACGGACTAAAATCGATTTATTCCTGTAATTCTGGATCATTATTGCCCCTAATATATAGCAGACCTTATATATATATATATATATATATATATATATATATATATATATATATATATATATATATATATATAACTTTTATAAATTTTTATTGCTTTATAATCAAAGGTGCAACCATAAAAATAAATCTGATTTATTGTTTTATATATGTATTTTTTTTTTCTTTTGCAGTTTTTACTTTAAAGCATTTGAAAATGCAAGAAAATGAGTTGGTCGGAGAAACAAATACTGTGTTTTATTTACGCGTTGAAATGAAAAAAACGAGGAAGAGAGAGGGGGAAAAAAAAAAAAAAAAAAAAAAAAAAAAGGAGACACTCAGTCGAGCACTTGGTAAAAGCAACACAAGTCAAGAGGCCGGAACATGTGGCGCAGAATCCAGACGCGCCTCTCCGAACAGGGGAGACGTTCATCGTTCATCTCCACGTCGGAGTGATGACACCTTATCTGTCCTCGCTCGCTCAGTTGAGGGGAACAAAAGTGCCGTGGTGGGAGCTTTTTTCTTTTTTCTTTTTTCTTGTCGATGGAAAGAAGAAAAAAAAAAAAAAAAAAAACCCACAGAACTGGAAACTAGCGTTGAAAGAAGACACTTTGTTTGAACAGCCTGGACTGTGAGACACCTTCAGCTCCATCAGCCCGAGATGTTTGCAAACGTCTCATCTCAATCTGTAATTAAAAAAAAAAAAAAAGTTTTGTTTTCTTTTGTTTGTTTGTTTGTTGTTGTTTTTTTTTTTTGCAGATTCTTGTAGATTCGTAGCTCTGCAGCTTTTGGTGGTCGCAGTTGAATCGCTGGAGGTGAAGGTGGAAAATAGCCATTGTGAAGCCAAATGGATGGAGCTCAAACACGGCTTATATAAAACACTGGTGGCTCATCGGAGCCACCCGCATTTTAAAATACAGTACCATGTTGCTGTGCGCGTCTTTCCCCCCGTTTCAACACATTGAGACAACTCTAGACTTTTTGTTGTTGCTGTTGTCAGTCTTTTTTCATACCTCTCCCATAGACGTCAGTGTCATTTTATGGAGATCTTCTGCGTTTCCAGCTTTTATGCCTTTTTGACCCCCCGTCGTCGTTCACGTCTTTTTCACATTTTGCTTCACTTTCCACCCGCATGTCGACAGCAAGTCTTTATTTTTATTTTTATTTTATTATCATTATTACTATTATTTTGGAATCACCTTGTATTTCCGACCACACTTTAGACATAGTTATTTATTAATTGATTTATTTCTCTGACGTCTTTTCCCTTGAAGCCTTTTCATTTGAAGCCACATTTAGACGCCAATAAACGTCTTTTTTTGTTGCTGTTTCGAGACACATGTTCCCTTTTAAAGTTTTCAGCCTGATTCAAATCCCCCCCCTTTTTTTTTTTTTTTTTTAAAAACAACTGCGCACAATCGATATTTATCAACACTTCTATACAGTCATCTTTATAGGCGTAGACGACAGCAAACATCCTGTCCGTCGTTCATTCTCGCCCCGGAGGCCCGACCAGAATATGAAAAGTGTTTACACAAAGAGTGTGCTCGGAGGTTTTCTCTGTCTCCTTCCTGTCTGTTAATGTGACTGATCGTTCACACCGCGTTCTGCCCGCACGAGGGTCAATTACCCACGCGGCTCAAAGCGTCTCCAATTAACGAGGATCCCTATTGAAAACAAGGCCGTAAAAGAGGCTCGCGAGGAGACGTGCCCTAATCCTCACAGGATATCTGGCCTCCCACCAAAAAACCGGCCGCAAATATAGCTGCGATTTTTCTCGTCTTTACTCTTTCGTTTTGTTCCCATTAGCTTGAAATGGGAACTGGCACAGAGGAAAGGCAAGGCTGTTAAATGTTGTTTTGGCTGGAGCGCTTTAGAGGAGGGAAAAAAAAAAAAAAAAAAGAAACCCACCAGTGGTGAAGAAAAGGGGCCCAACAAACGCACATCTAACGCTGGAGAGCTGCTTTTATGGGAATAACGAGCTTTAGAGAAAAAAGGAAGAAAAAAAAAAGTGGTAAAAACAATCACCGGACAGGTGGGAACTAGTCCTGACTTCTACAGGCGATTTAATCGGCCGTCGATAAAAACCGCAGTGGGAGGATGTTGCGGTTCGGTGTGTTTGGTCACAAAGTCATGATGGTGATGGGACTACTGTATGCCTCTAGGGACACAATTACCGTAATACACAAAACAGACAGTTTAAAGAAAAAACCCAGCAAACGCCTAAAAAATGGAAACAGCCTTCACGGGACAATCCGGGGTCAGTTTTAGGCTTTGTTTTGAATTTAACATGTAGAGAAATTCAAACCTGATTTGGTTTGAAAACTTCTTAACAAAAACATCCACAATGTGAGAACTTTTTTTTTCTTCTTTTTCCATTTTGCTGTTGTTTTTATGAACTAAAATTTTGCTTTGAAAGCATTTCATAAGTAAGTTTTCACAATGCAGGTGGACCGACCTGGTTCGTCTTCAAGGCTGCGTTTGTCAACGAGCTGCTGGCAAAACCCAGTTAACAAGCAAAATTGTTAAGAATATATATTTATATCTATCTTTTAAAATCCTATTGCTGCTGGTGAAAAAAAAAATATTCTAAAAGTCGTCAAGCTAAACAACAATGCCAACTAAAATAAATAAATAAACAAATTACAAGAAATATATTTAAGCTATTCTGATAATAATAATAATCATCATCACATGATTACAGCTGGGTTTTTTTTATGAATATATGATTAAATAAATTAGAATTTATTTTCCGGCATTATGGACATGAGTATAAAATTTAATTGCTAATTTTGTGATGTTAGCGCTGTCATCATATTGCCGAAATTAGTTTGACCTGTGATTAATGCATGAATGAATAAATAAATCAGAAATCCAGACCAAGCTGTAAGTGCTTCGTCAGCTGTTTCAAACTGACTGAAGTGTGTCATGTGTTCCAGGCGGAGCAGGTCTGACGCAGCACTTCTTTTACACACTCGCTTAACCCACATTTCTATCCAGCGACGTTAACACTCTTTACAGAAACCTCAGGTACAGTGACGCTTGCTTGTGCCCGGACACATTAATGGCCCCAGTGGAGAAATTCTCCTTTCACTCAGCCCCCCCCACCCCATCCCGCTCCCCTTCACCCCCCTTCTCTCTGTTTCAGAGAGGTCAGAGGTCAAACCTTTATAGCAGCAGACTCAGAGCTGGAAAAGGATTCCCTCCAGCTGAGGCTTAAACATGAGCCTGCCCCCCCCTCCTCACCCCCTCACGGCGTCTGTCAAACCAACGCTCTCATTTAAAGACGGAGCGCACCGGTCTGAGGAAAGCTTGCAGAACCTTGCAGACAAAAAAAAACGTACTACAACAAGTGGCTGCATAAGCTCCAGTTACACTCAATTGTGTAAAAACACATTGCGTAGGTCTGGAATGGTGGCACAGAGGATGACACATATTTCTGAGGAACATGAGGTCACAGGTGTGAATTGTGAAACAATTCCTAACACTGCTTTCCAGAGAGGAATATTGTTTCAGGCATACACAGAACAAGTAGAAGGTGTGTTACGCTTCATTAAAGCTTTATGTCAAGCCATTGAAATAATAATAATAAAAAAAAAAAAAAACACTTAAGATGTCTGGTCTGAGTTCAAGCACGGCTCCATCTGGTTGGTTGGTTCGTCCTCCTGGATCTGAAATCTCCGCTCACTTTAACGCTACGTTTTGTCTAGTTTTACCAATGGAAGCCGAACACATCGAGTTTTGGTTACGTTTTATTTTATAAACCCTAAACGGGACTGGACACGGTTCACACGGAAACCCATCATCGTTGAGTCCTCCGTTGGCGGGACTCGGGGAAGCTGCACGGTAAATTTGAATTTGCTGAAATTTGTTAGCAAAAAGAAGCTACGCAATCTGTAATGGTTACAAACACATTTCAACGAGCCGGCTGGATTTCCATCATGAAATGAATCTAAATGACCTCAAACAAAAGAATATAGAAGTTGAAATCTTAACCAGAATAACACCGCTGACCCAGCTTGTGACACCAGAATTCATCCTCTTTTCTATTTTATTTCATTTTATTTTATTTCTTTTGCTTTTTCGGTGAATGAGTTGTGTCCCATGAAGCATGGATAAACCTGCAGGGGGTCTTGGAAGAGAGGATGATGAGGAAGAGGCTGAGGGTGTGAGGTGTGGGCTTCCTTTCCACCTGGACAGAGAGAGATGGCCACAGGAGGGAGGACATTAATGCACTCTCTGTGTGTAGGACAGGAGCTGCAATAAAACAAACACACGCACGCACACGCCCTCAGTGGATCACACACACACACGTATGTGTGCACTGCAGGGGGTTGGTACTCCAGTGAAAAAGGTCACCTGGCAGACGGTGTGTTCAGAGTCCTGAGACTCTAAAAATCTTGCATGTGAACAAAGACAAATGACAGAAAAAAACATGCAAACCCTCAAAATATTTCACAACTGCAACCTACAAGACGTATCTTTGTTTCACATGGGAAATGAAAGAGACGTCTCTCCAAAGACAAAACAATTCAGAGCGAAAAATCGTGTTTGTGCAGTGAAACACGTTTGATAATTGCCGATCAGCTTTTTGCGTCTTTTGATTGGTTTATTTTTGTTGACGTGCTCCAGCTCTGCCAAATCTTTGGTTCCCTCCTCAGATCCTCTTGCAGATTGAAAAACAGACTCGGTGAAACTTTCAGTCAGTCAAACTCGTCTGTGACGTCCAACAGGGAGTTTTTGAGCAGCTGGTCGTTGACATCATTTTGTGTGAAACCTTTGTAGTTTCTGGTAATTGTTGTCAATTTCTTATGTCAAGCATGAGGCTTCCTTCATAATGCACAGCGTCTATTTTAAGCACATTAAAGCAACCAAACAAAACACTGTGTGTGTGTTTAATTACTAATAGTAATAATTATACATAACGCCTCACATTTAACCTTTTTTTGTCATAGAAAAACTATAAACAATCTTGTGTGTGTCACGGAGGGTCATTTTGTCATAGCTTCATCAAAACACTTTAAAGGGCTTCGTTTGGTGAAAAATAGTTTCTGGTATGAATCTCTAAGTAACAGAAACCCCAAACTTATGCAAAGAGAAACATGTTGCTTTAAGACATCGAAATCTCTCTGTGGAGAAATAAAACCGAAGCAACTGAACGAGATAAGACAATTTAATGTATGCAGGTTTGCAGAGTTGGCTGTCTCACCTGGGTCTTTTCTCTCTCTCTCTCCCTCTCTCTGTCTCTCTACTGTATTTTTTTTTAAAAAATTATTTTCACTTTTATTTTTTTTCACTCTGAGACAGAAACAGGTTCCTCTGATCGCATTAGATTCACTCCGATGGCTTTTCCAGATATTGCCACTTGACACCGTTGCATTAAAGCCGTCCAGCTAGAAGATTAACTACAGGATGCTTTATGCTTTCGCTGGGTGTTCACTCTGAATGCCAGAGGGCAGGTTAAATCATGTACAGTTTTCAGAGCTTTTTGGGGTTTTTTAAATTTTATTATGTTGTTTTTTTTTTTGTGTTTTTTTTGCCTATCCAGCTTTAAAGCTTAAGTACGTAGCTTTTTATAAAATGTATTTTTACATATTTTACATGTTTGATAATCGGCAGTGAAGGCCGACGTGAATGCTAAGGCTAGTTAGCATGGCGTGCAAACGGTTTTCCTGAACAGTACATTGTTTTCGCCACCGTGTTTAGCAGCATGTTCGCAAGCTTGATTGACTGCGCTGAGACGCTCCTCCTGGCTCTGATTGGTTGGTTGTTGGTGCATTTTTTCAGGTGGTAGTAGCACCAAAGGGAGCAGGAGGAGAAGAAGCTTCATTAACTATCACCCACAATAATGTCACAACATGTGGATAGTTTTAATGAAAATATATTTTTTATAATCTCCTCTATTTGACACTTTGCTCTCCATATAAATACAATGTCACGTTGATATGTTATTGGTCTAATTATGTATTTCTCTACGATTACATTCTAATCTGTTCAGTTTATGAAAAAAAAATGCAGTTGCTGTGAATTGGAGATTTATAGAACACATGAACCGACACAGACTGAAGTGGGATCAGGGAAAAACGCCACATCTTCATCCTTCAACATCTCACAGAGCGCTACTGACCTGCAAACCTACCAAGACACGGCCGTCTACTTTGACTCAGCAGGCTGCGTGAAGAGGGCTTTAATTAGAGAAGCAGCCAACGATAAATCTGGAGGAATTGCAAAGGTCATCATCTCGAGTGGAAAAATCTGTTGGCAAGGAAACTATTAGTCATAGACTCCACAAATCTGACCTTGATGGAAAGGGTAGCAAGAAGAGAACAAAGTGTAAAATTTGCCAGAAGCCAGGGGTTAGAAGATGCTCTGGTTGAGACGAAGCTGGAATTTTATGGGTTGCATGTAAAATGCAACGTGTGCGCAGAAAGTGAACCCTGCACAAGGTGACGGCAGTGGGAACGCTTTCCTTTTGCAGGGACAGAAAAGCTGAACCCTAAGCTTTTCCCTAAGAAGTTTGGAAGTAAATAAAGAGCAGTCGTTAAAGGAATCCTGCTGCAGACTGCAAAGGTTCACATTCAGACAGGAAGCCAACGGAGACAGGCAGAGCTACAGTGGGACTTATAGAACATCCCAGTAGACTGAGATTTTTTTCAAATAATGGGCAACAAATTTAGACGTTATACGAGCGAAGCTGAACAAGACAAAGGCTTGCAGCTGTAATTGTTGTAAAAGGTGATTCTACAAAGGATCCATGATCTGGGGTAGAGGGCCGGGGGGGCTGGAAACTGTGTTTTTTCCTTTCACTAGACAATTATGTGCAACTTCGTGTTGGTCTAGCACAGACAAGACTATAAAATACAAACAAATCTGTTGTTGTAAAATGCTAAGCGGTGCAAATACTTTTGCAACACCAAACTATCTTGAATGTATTGAAAGCTCCTTCTCTATCTTGTTTAGTGAGATTCACCAATATCATCCCCTATGATTCTCGTTTCCATAAAAGCAGCATGATGACATTGACGAGAGCAAGCAAACTGAGATGCGATCAGGATCTTCTTGTTTTCTTTCTTCTTTCAAAAGCTTTGTTTATTTAAGGAACTGATTTTCATACAATTCATTTTTATTTTGGCCTGGACCTGTCTTTGCCAGGAAAGCAGCGGGAAATTCTGCAGAATCGGAGATCAATCAGAATTAAGCGCACATGTGCATGCCAGGCCATGTGTCAGAGTGTGTGCAGCCCAGGTTTGTTTGTTTCCAGCTGAACACTCCAACGGGTTCAACCTGCCAGATCGTGTCATCAGCACAAAGCGGGAGCCGGGTAGCTGCCGTGATGGAAGTGCACGGGAAATAAGCGAGCAGAAAATTATGGAAAGCAGCTTTATTAACGTCTAAAAATGAATTCTCCAATTGCGCAGGGACAGGAACCTACAATTTAAGGTAGATTTTAAATCAGATGTCCATGTGCATGGCACAGTAAGGTGCTTAGTTGTTTTTCTAACTGCAGGACATTGAATCGCTCCACGCTTTTCTTTTTAAGATCAGTTGTGTATATTTCAGTAGCATCTTGGGTAAAACAAAAAAAACAAAAAAAACAAAAAAAAAAAGATGACCTCAAATATGTCAGGTAGAGAATTATGGAGCTCAGCGGCTCTGGTCGACTGAAAGGCCACTCAGTGAAGAAGAAGCCAGCACTCCAAAAGGAAGAGAAAACGTCTTATTATTTGATCCAGCTCAAACAATTTCAAGAACACTAAGGACTTGTATGTGCACACAATGTACACATTATGTACCATTTTTAAAACCATTTAGCAGAAACTGTACAATTATAAGGGGAATTAAAAAAAAAGGGGGGGGTAAAAGATGCACTCTTTGTCTTTACTTACATGGTGTGCAAATATTTTTGTTTCAACTGCATTAGAAGGGAACCACTGCATGTCAAGTGAGGAGCAATAATGTGTAGATTGGTTGAAAAGGCTTTTAAAACACCAGCAGAAGTGATGAGGAGACGCTTTTTGGTTTGCTTGATCAGTTTTACATGACGAACACCCCGAATGCCATCTAGCGGCGGAAACATGCAACTGCACTGAAATGAAGAAAATGCAGGTGACCTGATTCTCCAGCAAAAAGAAATAGATGACAAGGATATCCTTTCAAAAGCACAACAGTTTTTATTAGCAAAGTAATTAGAACAAAACTCAAATTAAATTGACAGTCAAATACAAAGAAAGCTGTGCTGGTATGCTGCATGGTAGCAAGCTCACCAGTGTTATAGATCTGCACTTAATTACTGGCATGAAGCCCTGTACGTCAATCTTTCTGATCTCAAAGTGCTGCTTAACTATTTGGTTAATTAGGAGCGTACTTTTTGTCTTTGAGGGTTTTTCCCAGATGCGGACGGTGAGCTGTTCAAAGAAAGAGCAAGAAAAAGAATGAATGAAAATTCTGCTCTCAATAGACCCAAGAGTGTAAGTAAAAAAAAATAAAAATAAAAAAAAACTATATAATTCTATAATGCAGAAACCAGTGCTTTTCACAGAGAGCATCTGTTGCACTGAAGATAGCAGCTGCTCATACTGGTTCCAATGAACTCCAGCTCACACTGAAATAAAACGTATTTAAGAAGCATGGAAATCTGAAAACTGTCCGCAACAAGAGACAGCATAATTAGCCTGTCAAACATAAGGTATATTTTTAGAGATGGCATCAGTGAGTAGTTTCAAATCAAACGCACAGTCGCTTCATTTATGCTCCATGAAGTCACCAGAAAAAGAGGAGAAGAGAAAAAAAATACACACATCATCTTTTTTTGAGCTCTTCTCCTTTTTCCATCTGTTTTTTTTTTTTTTTTTTTTTTTCTTTCTTCCCATTAACTCACTCTTGGCTGGTTTCCAAACTGTGCACTCCTCCTCGTGTTGTTTATGTTGTCGTTCACCCCCAGCGGCGGCAGCTGCATCTTCAGCTCCCCTCTCGCCTTTTTTCTTGCCATCGACTTCCTGCTTGATTAGCTTCTCTGCTCCATGTTAAGAGCTCCTGGGTTTCAGCCAAAGCAATTATTATTATTGTTGTTATTATTATTATTATTATTTGAACACATGAAGACATGCCACGGGTGTAGTTTCAACACACAATCAGAGGTAGGCCCCCGGGGGATGAGAGGCTTGTGTCATTGACCTTAGAGCTTCTGCAAACCCCGGTTTGTCATTCGCTCCGCGCTCGACTCCATGCGCACATGGATGGTATGCTGGAACGGTTCTGGGGGGCCAGTTTGGAGAGGCAGCGCAAAGCTACAAGACATATTGCACGCTTTCAGAAAGAACGCTGCTCGTTTTCCAGCCTCTCTGTTGTTTGGTCTCAAATGGAGGATCTCAGAGTGACCCCTTGTGGATGTGGCAGGGCATCTGTTTTATGAAACAGAAACAAGTCATTCGCTTGCAGTGTATAAACACAACATTTGTGACATGTCAAGAGCGGGACGTTTCTGCTTCGAAACCTGTTTACAGCTTACTTTCAGCACCATTTAAATTCATTATTCGTTTAAGTCGCAGACGGATGTGGTTGAAGTGCTTGACCTCTTCCTGAGTTTCCTTCTTTTTTGCATGTTTTCCACGTTTCAGTGAAAAAACGTGCAAACGGATTAAATATTAATCAGAGACAACAAAATCAAAACGCAAAATGGAGTTTTTAAACGAAGGTGTTTACTATTTAGGGAGCAAAAAACCCTACATGTATCTGTGTGCAAAAGTGATTGAACCTAACAACTCAAAATCAAGCTTGTCTGATGATCTGCAGTAACTATTTTACAGTCCTAGAGAAATTTTTTGATAAAAAGTTTTTGAACTACGATTTGGGGGGGGGTTATCTGCAATATCGAATTTAGTGCATTTGGCAAAACTGCAATGGAAACACTTTTATAGCATCAAATGAGTCACATAACCATCAACCGGATGCTTCTACTGGAAGAAAAGACAAAGAAGACGACAGGAAGAGGTAGGATGATGGTGACGTATGTTTGTTTTGTTTTGTTAACAAGCTTATTCATGTGTGATTTTAACTGCATTTCTTAAAGTAGTCGAAGTAAGTTCAGGAATGAGAGAGCAATGAAAGAAGGAATCCATGAAAAGTATTTCCAGCAGGTCAGCTTGACTTTTCCAGTGCGGTGAAGCATCGGGTGTTTGATGGCCGTCTGACAGAATGCCAACCAGGAAGAGGGCAAACGCTTCAGGTTTGTTTGAAGGAGGGAGCGTAAGACTCACATCAACTTGAAACAACACCTGTCATGAACGTCAACGAGTCTTCATGAATGGTTAAGTCTGCTGTCATGACGTGTCATTTGATAAATGAAAAAAAAAATTTGAATGCAAAGTTGACACTTTTAATTGACTTTTAATGCAACTGTGCTTTAAAAGTGCTATCATTTACCGAATGACTTTATTGACAGCAGCCAGAAACATTCATAAAAACTCCTGCGTGTTCATAACAAGTGATATTTTTACGACAGTATCGTGTCGGTCTTATGCACACTCGTTCAAATACGGTGTTACCGCACGCACAAACACACTGTAAATGCCCTTATTTGAAATAAAATGTACACAAATTGCTAGAGGAAAAAATAGAGACCCTCGTTCCCATTGAGAGCTTCGAACTTTAACAGTGTGTGTTGAATGTGTTCTCTGTGTAAAACACCTTCATTGTGGAGGAGGATCACTAGATGGCAGTGTAGCATTAACGGTCTCATCCTGGAATTAGTCACAACTTACAAATGCAGAAAAAGGTAAAAAAAAAAAAAAAAAAAACCGGGTGTGGGTATGTGGGGGAGGGGGGAACAGGATGATGCAGATTTAAGATGTTCTAACTGTCTTCACACACAGGCTGGTGTTCGGCACGTTGTGTGTGAGGAGGTGCAACCTATAATCCCAGAACAAACACGGCCCAGGCTCACATCTCTTTGCCTTGCAGGCCGCCACTGTGCTGGAGGGGATTACAAGATGGAAATCAAAAGAGAGCACATTTGCACATCGCCTGCTGACACAGTCACACCAAGAACAGACAACTGGAGTTAAGCCAATTGACCACTGACACAGCTCTCAACCCTGACTGTTCACATGTGACGTTGTGTGTGTGTGTGTGTTTGTGTGTCATAAAGTAGCGATAAAAACCCAGAAAACACCCTCATTGAATTCAGTGTGATTTGTTCATTTTATTATGTTTTGTGTGGTTTTCGTCTTTCCCAATCAATCCCTGGCCGTCGTTTGCTATCTCTTCAGTAACAATGTGAGGGTTTGTTTCATTTCTGCCAACGCGACCTGTTTTCTGCCTGTCCTGCCGTCCTCAGCTTGCTTCAAAAGACGTGGATCTGCTCTTTGAGCTCTCTCAACTCCTCGCTCAGTTCTCTCTCTATCTCTCTCTCACACAGATGCTGACTTCCTCTGAACCGGGCTGACTTAGAGGGAGTGCGGAGGACAAGGTCGGCATTTGGGTCAATAATGCATGCGTCGGTGAGGCCGGCTCGGGACAGAGGCCGTTTCTTTCTTTTTTTTTTAAACAGGGCAGCTTCAGACATCCGACTCGTGTACAGGAATCTATTAAAAATAGAACAAGTGGTCGGACAAAAGCGCCAGACTCAGCTGCGGGCCTCTGGAGTCCTGAGCTGGTTGCCAAACCAGCACTGAACATGTTACGTTCAGATGCTCTAATAGACATTAAATAGTAAGGGGCGAATTTGAAAGAAAATTGGACGAAGGTTTCTGCTTTCCAGATGGTTTCCTTCCATCTAAGAGGAGCGTGGACAAGCAAAACCTATTAGATGAATCAAAGGGGTGAATGAATGTTCAAGGTGGAAGGCAAAGAAAAGGGGGGGGGGGAAACAAACTCCACAAGAACAGACAGCTGGTCTCCCAACATAAAATTATTCATATCACACTCAACTTTGTTTAAATAGTTCACTGTTCTTTCCTGATGTCTGTTCATTGACTTCATTGCGTCGTAGTAGACCGAGAAAAAGGCGCACCTTGGTTTGAAGTGGGAGAAAATCAGTACATGGTGTTCAGGAATTTGTGTTTCAGCCAAAATAAACGAAACCTTGATGGAAGACTAACAAGACGCAAGGTATGGTTGAAAAAAAGACAATAGAGAAGATAGTAGATAGTAGATAGTAAGAAAAGATCTGTGACTAAAAAAAATAGGCAATAGCAACTGGAGGATAATCAGACTAAGTCCAAATCCATAAGACTTGTACAACACTGGTGCTCTCCTGAAATCTCTCTTCCAGCAGCTTTTATGGCACATGTCATTTCCTGGACTCTGTGAAGTGACTCCAAAGTGATTTACACCATTTTTCTATTCTCATTTATCTGCACAGTCTTATTGAAAAGTATCCTAAACCTCGGTTCGTTGTTGTATAATCCATCCGTTTGTGCGCTTAACCGATATTTCATCAGTCCAAACAGATGCAGTCTGTTTTTATTGTTACGACAGCAATGTGAAAAGAAGTTTAAATGTGGTTTCATCTCAAAAAGCACTCATCAAATGCAGAGAAAGCTGTAATTCTTTAACAGGTTGTTAAATAATGCGTTTTGTCAATGCATCCTTTGAGGATGACCTTTCTCTTCATGTTTGTTTAAAACAAACCTTGAAGAGTTTTGCTTTATGTCAAGACAAACTGTCTTTGAATTATTTCTGCAAAGACGGACGGTCACATTTTTGTTGTCAGAAGGAAGAAAAAAAAAAAAGCGGGTAAACGCATAGATGCAGGTCACACTTTTCAGATTTGTGTTTATGTCAGACACCAGTGTGTTTTACGCTCCCGTTCATATTGTCAACGTCTTTATGTTGGTCTCTATGCATGCGATCTAAACATCACACGTTTACGTGAACTTTTCATGAGGCGCCGGTATCAGATATCAGATATCAGATTCGTCCCCATCTAAATCCTTAAACTACAAATCAACTCCAGTGACCCAAGATAAAGGATCGCCTGCACACGCACACAAACGCGCGAGAGTCTGAAACCAGGCTAACGCTGCTTAAGGACATGAGAGTGAGTGCGAAATGGAGAAGCACAAAAGTAACCGTGCATGGAAGGTACACCTGCCCCTGCGACCTCCCCCCTTCCTTTTAATGGTGGATTCGGGGCCGAGTCGCCTGCAGCGTTTTACTGTCCATTTACAGCAAACCTTCTCCATTGCCTGCTCTCTGTCCTTCTCCTCCCCTCTGCCACTGCTCTCCACAACAGAGGAGTTAAACCTCTAAAAGGCCGCGCTCCAGCAGAAACCATTAGCAACACCCCCCTAGGTCACTACCACCATCTCTTTCTCTCTCTCTCTCTCTCACACACACACACACACACACACATGGCTGCAAGTCGCTTGGCTGCTTGGCGGACACTGCAAAACCTCTGCATATCAGTTTTAAAAAATTAACCACGGATCCGGGGTTCCATTACACTCTCCTGGATCTTGCACTAAATG
This sequence comes from Poeciliopsis turneri, assembly GCA_922788865.1. NCBI lineage: Eukaryota > Metazoa > Chordata > Actinopteri > Cyprinodontiformes > Poeciliidae > Poeciliopsis > Poeciliopsis turneri. The sequence goes on from CAKLNU010000911.1 coordinate 3,066,231, forward strand.
GGGAAGCTGTTTCACCGTGCCGACATCATTTGACTTTCATGGGATGAAACTTTAATAGATGCCCCCCCTTCTACCTCCTCCAACCCCCCAAACCCCCCCCCAACTCACTCCTGCAAGTGAGCATAAAGTATAAATGTACGTGTGCAGCCAGGACAACTTCGCTGGCCTTCAGAAGTCCCAGTAGAGAACGTCTGTCTCCGTGTGACCGCGCTCGTACCGAAGAGTGGAAAAGCGTCAAAGCTGTTTCAGTTGGGTCATAGTTTGGATTTGTGAGGTCCAGGTCCACGTCTGGTGGGGTAAGAAGTGAACATGCCTCTGTGATTAACCAACATAATTGAAGAATCATGCAACGACTCGCCAATGCTGCAACGGTTGCGTTCAAATGTTTATGTGACACCTCGTTTTGTTTCTTGCGTTGCCACAATCTAGTCCTTCAACTCCATTTGCACCTGCAAAGGTGCACCGATTTTTCAAGCCACCCTGCGTTTCATTCCACCTGCGGCCTCTAGATGGCAGTCGCAGAGCGCGTTTGGTCTCGGCTCGGGCCTGATGACCTCCGCTGCCTGTGGAGGAGAGAGAGAGAGAGAGAGAGAGAGAGAGAGAGAGAGAGAGAGAGAGAGAGAGAGAGAGAGAGGCTGCTGGCGCTCCCCATCGGTTTGTAAATGGAGGTTAAATTGATAAGGACACCCGGACCTCGGTCAGAACCCGACCTTTTCTTCGATGCGCAGAGGTTCGGAAATGAGGCGAGAGTTTCATAGAAAAAAATAATAATAATAATAATAATAAAAAAGCTGTCACACAAACACTGTGGTGTGTGCCAAAGCCTTTAATGCAATGAGTATTTATTTTATTTTTATTTTTTCATTTTTTTTTAGAAGGTTCCCCTTCAAAGGTGTGGCCTCACAACAGCACATTCCCTTATTAGTAATAAAATCGTGAAAACATATTTTCTTTTAAATACATACACTTTGACTTCAGCTTTTGATAATAAACTATTTTCTTGTGGTTTCATGTTGTGTGTTTTGTTTTTTTGAGGGGAGAGGCGGGGGAAGGTGGGGGGAGGGGGCAACAGTAATTGTTTGGATTTAAGTCCACAAAAGATGCAAACACTCAATTGGACTCTGACGTCGATTAATCGACCGCATATTTGCTACAGAGCAAACATGTCATGGTTATTATTATTATTATTATTATTATTATTATTATTATTATTATTATTATTATTATTATTATTATTATTAAATTGTGTAAAAGAAGAAGTGAACTGCGTGTCTCTGTCCAGGACGGGTTTATTGAAGGTTTTCAGCAGCAGAACAGTCAGTAGTCTTTTTCTTTTTCTATGCACTAAACATTTGGGGTGTCACCAAAATGTTAGTGCAAGAGGTGAACTAAAGTCAACTTATTGGTTCGTTGATAAAAAGCATATAACAACAACAACAATAATAATAATAATAATAATAATAATAATAATAATAATAATAATAATAATAATAATAATAATAATAATAATCAGTGTGGATAGAAAAACGTTTATGTATATAGTCTTGTGCTTATATTTTAATAAGCACAAGACTACTTGATCGGAGGATTGAGAGGATTGATTGGACATTTGCAACTCTCTCCATCAATTTTTTAAACAACGATAAACAACCCCGTTGTTGTCTTTGACGCTCTCTGCACGGTCAGCAGATGCCCTCAGTGGACCCGTGCCATGCCGTGCCATGCCGTGCCGTGCCTTGCCGTGCCGTGCCAAACTAAGCGGGCCTGAGAACGGTCACAGAAATCACAGGTGCTGCGGCTCTGTTTAAGCTGCTCAGCGACTCTGTCCACTCGTTGTGCACAAGGCGAGAGATCACAGCCTGCACCCCCACCTCCACTCCAACACACACACACACACACACACACACACACACACACACACACACACACACACACAAGCTCCATATGTGCTGTGTGAGCGAGGTTGCTCGTGTGCACATATGCATGTGGAAAACCCGTGTTCCCCTTTATGCGCGCGCGTGTGCGTGCGTATTTGTGTGTGTGTGGAGAGCTGGTCGTGTTTGCTTGAGTAAGCAAAATTTTGTTTGCTTTCGTGTTTCGCTCGTTTAAAAGAAACATGAAGCTCGTGCGTTGGTAGTTCAAACTAATAGGCATTAGACTGAAGTAAGTTTTGACAAACACCCTCTCTTAGGCGCGCGCGCACACACGCACAGAGAGAGAAACACACACACACACACACACACACACACACACACACACACACACACACACACACACGTCATGACCCGACAGAGAGCGCATATGATCCCAGCTGCCCCATAAACAAAGAATAACATCAGTGACTGGGCGACCAGTCGCCTTTTCTTCGATTTGTTGTCTTTCATCGCGGTATTTCACAGAGGCGGGTCCAGGCTGAATGAGGCCCAAAATCAGGTGGGGGTAGGAGGGCATTTTAAAACCCATCCTAAAAGTTTGATTTCTTCACAGGAAAAACTTCTGAATGTTCCACTAACTGTTGACTTACTTCTAAATTCAACAGCGTTTATGACTTAACGAGAAACAAAGAAGCAAACTTGACAGGTTTTTTGATATTGAGCGTGAGCACATGGCTTCTGTTTTTATGGGGGGCCTCAAACTAGCAGGCGTGGATGAACATGGGTGTCATACAGTAGGGCCCACTTGAGTTAATAATATTCAACTTTCAGTGAGAAGACCAGAGGGGAATCGGAACATTTCTAAGAAAAACTGAGACCCACTGGAATATGTGCCACCCAAATAGGATCTATGTGTAACTATAAGTAGTGAGAGGGGAGAGGGGGGTCCACAAAGTTCCCCTGTCAACTTTTATTACTGCGTCTTTTATTGAGGAAATAAAACTTTACCTGGGCTCAACTTATGATTGGACACAATTTCTTAGGTTCGCATCATAAACATCTTTACTTAACACCTTTACTCCCCGCAGAGCCACCATAAAAAATGATTTCTTTGTTGAATTTCTTCTCCTTTTTTTATTTTATTTTTTTTTTATATGCAAGCCTGCTTCCTGTACCCTGTGACCGGTTTAATCTCAACGTAATTGTCGCAGGAAAGCGGGAGCCGCTCACTGTCATTTTCTGAAAGGTGACGCAGAAGAGCTGGGATTTAATGGAGGAAAATATAAATGTGCAATTAAGGCAGACCTGTTTTTTTTTTTTTTTTTTTTTTTTTTTTTGGCCTTTATGAGGATTGGCTTATTGCTTTAAATATTTTTCCACAGGAGAAGGTGCTTCTGTTCCTCTTAAAGAGCAGGATGTGGAGGTCAGGAGAATAAAGCGGGGACTCTTTTTTTTTTTCCCAAGTCGATCAAGAGAAAAACTATGGGTTGGAAAATCTAAAGGTTTCCCCCTTTTCTTTTTCTTTTCTTTTATTTCACTAACAACTTTCTGTGACGTCTGGAATAAATATTCCGATTTCTCCACTTTATTTTTGACGTTGTTGTTGGTCGAAACAACTCTTTGTTTTTCACTTCGTCGACGCTCCTTCGATTAAATTTGGTGCGCGAGATAAGTTTTTTGTTGTTGTTTTTATGTGGGAAATGAAGAGAAAAGTGTGTGTGGGGGGGGGCTGCGTGCGTGTGTGCGTGTGTGTGGGTGTGTGTGTGCGTGTGTGTGTGTGTGTGTGCGTGTGTGTGGGTGTGTGTGTGCGTGTGTGTGCGGTGTGTGTGCGTGTGTGTGTGCGTGTGTGTGTGCGTGTGTGTGTGAGGGTGGGGTCTTTGACCTTTAAGCGGATCACCACCAAGCAGACACACGTCAATATAAACACCCAGAGAAGCTCTCAGTTGAGCTTTTTTCTCTCTCTCTCTCTCTTTAAAAACTAGGAAAACATCCAAAAAAAATTTTTAAGGTTGTTGACTTTCAGCTTGAAAAACAATAAAAAAAATAAAAAAAACACATTCACACACAACCTCAGAGAGCGCAAAAGACGCAGAGAGGGTGCGGAGGGGCGGCGGTGGAGGATAGAACACGCAGGTGCCGCACTTCTCTCACATTCTCGTTTGCTCTGGTGTAAGTATCACACACAGAGATTACTCTCCGCTAAGTTCCTTTTGTCTTGTGATCCATATTTGAGTTGACAGATCACGAACAAGTCCCCACAACCCCCCCGCTGTTAATGACCCCGGCCAGCAACAGATAGGCTCACACTTTGCGGTGCTCTCTGCCGCCGCTGCTGCTGCGGCAACTCTGGCCTACATCCTGTACTGTATGTTAAGCAGTCACGCAAACTCAGAATGGGCAAAATCGTCAACAGATCTCGCTCTGAACTTTCTGCTCTTTAGAAGAGGTGGGGATCTGTTCTAGGCATTTGCATGCTTTTCGTTTTACGCTTCACTCCGAATGTGTTTTGCAGGAAAAAAAAACAAAAACACACACCTTCCGCACTGTGCGCCAAAACGTTGCGCAAATACAGCCACTTTGCTCGTGCATTCGTGGGCGCCTGCATCTGCGGCTCCATCTCTCGGATGAAGTCCTAACCCTGGTGCCCTTCTTTGCCTAATGACAGCAACAGCACTAGTAATAAAAATGCTCTTCTGTTCACGATTAATTTCATCTCAACCATAGCAGGGACTTGTCGCGGCCAATAAAACTTGTGGCGTGCGTAAATGGAGAAGCGGAGTGGGGAGGTTGCGTGTGTGTGCGTGTGTGTGCGTGTGTGTGCGTGTGTGATAAGCCATGGACTCTTGATACGGCCTATCTGTCTCTGGCAGACTGACTGGAGATTTCAAATATGAACCAGATTTAGTTCATCTGCAAAAGACAGGCGGTGGGAAAGGTTTGCTTTAACCGAACAGTTGAGCTTTGACCGTCTCAGTGGTCTTTTTTTTTTTTTTTTTTTTGACAACCTCGCGTCAGTTGGGCCACCTGCTCTGTTTGTGTGTGTGTGTGTGTGTGTGTGTGTGTGTGTGTGTGTGTGTGTGTGTGTGTGTGTGTGTGCGTGTGTGTGTGTGTGTGTGTGTGTGTGTGTGTGTGTGTGTGTGTGTGTGTGTGTGTGTGTGGAGATGAAGCGTCTAAAAGCGCATTATTTACAGATTTAAAGTCACTTTATGTGTCGTTGACAATCATTTTCTTAAAATGTACTTGACTTTTGTTTTTCTCAGCACTTTTTCTAAAAGGAGGCTGCATGAATGCATTTTTCACCCACTTGCTTATGGGACAAAAACAAAAACTCCAGATTTGCGTGATTCAGAATCGCATTTTTGTCAAACTGCAGAGTTTTTTTTTTTTTTTTCCTAAAATAACGATTCTTGGGCTTCAAAATAAAATAAATAAATAAATAAAATCATCTGCACCCACATCCGCTTTGCAGCTAAATGTTTTCTCTCTTTTTTTCTGCGTAAAATCCGTCTGACGTCACACTCGATGTCCTGTCCGCCGCGCGCGCGCGCGCGTGTGCGCGGGCAGACTGCAGCTCTCGAGGATGCGCCGCGAGGTCGACATCCTCAATCAGTTCAAAACTTCGCCCCCCTTTTCTCTCAAGCCACACGGGAAGGCCCCGAGTGTTTGTTTCGACACAACATACGAAAAAAAAAAAAAAAAGTTAAAACTGTCATGCAAAACAAAAAGAAAGAAAAAAAAAGAAAAACGCAGAAAATCTGGTAAGATCAAAGAGCTGTCGATGTTCGCCCTGCAGGCTGGAGTTTCCTACTTTTCTCAAATAGCAAACAGCTCCCGTGTTCCACTTTCTGTCAACCACAGCACTTATTGCCTATGTCTGAGAAAGCGTCTCTACCACCAATATATATATATATATATAAAATCATGCAACAGTGTCCTGTAGTTAAATATCTGCGCCCCAGTCCGGACATAATAACTGGTTGGGGATTTTGGTTGGAAATGGACTGCAGGAGGAGGAGGGAGGGGGGTGGGGGGGTGTATGGTTCTGGTCCGAGGAAGAAAAGCTCTTTTCAGGAGCCACAATGGGAGATTGGGACAGGGGAGGAGTCCCCATCGTGATTAGCCCATTTAATGACGCGTTTACTTAATTTCTGTATTCACCAGCGACGGTAAACACAAAGGTGGAAATAGCGCTCGCATCTTTTGTTTTTGTTCTATACATTGACATTTTGTGCAAATCTATCAAAAGCACTTTTTTCTCCTTTTTCATGTATGGTCTTCATCAAGCTGAAAGTTTTGACAAACTTCTCTCTCTCTTTTTTTTTTTTTTTACAGGGTTCAAATCGCAAAAAAAAAAGAAAAGAAAAGAAAAGAAAAGAAACGAAAAGAAAAGAAAAGAAAAGAAAAGAAAAGAAAAGAAAAGAAAATCAGCCCACCTGACTGCATAACCTTCCACCAAGCAGCGGGATCATAAGCGAGGATGAGCCGTAATGCTCCAACAATCCAATAATGAGCCAATATGAGCATGTGTTTAGCCACTTATGGCCGCCCTTATCCGTAATCGGATGGAAAGACGGACAGCGTGAACAAATCCGACGTTTCATTTGAATCACACGCTCATCATAAACAAAGTAAACAAAAAAAAACAAAAAAAAAAAATCAAGATGGATCCAGCTTTTTAGCGAGGGGTCAACACATTTACCAGCCACTCAGAGCAAATGTATGGAGATTAGTGAACACATAGAAAACAACAACAACAACAAAACCGCAACAAAAACGCCTGTAGCACTCGAGGTGTAAGTTTTGACAAATATTTTTTATGTAGGAACATCGAGTCAAGAAAAGTGAGGAAGGGGGATAGAAAAGAGGATGACACTGGCAGGGGAGGAGGAGGAGGAGGAGGAAGAGCAATAATTATGTACAAGCATATTTCTACACGTATATTACAGAGCGGGAGAATGATCGCGTAATTTGAGAATAAAAAATAAAAATCTGATACAGTCATAAACGGATCCGTTCGACACATTATTATCATCATCATTAATATTTTTTTTTTCTTTTTTCTTTTTTTTTTTCCTCTTTCCGACCAGGTTTATATCCCACGCGCGCACGCACGCACACGCACACACACACACACACACACACACACACACACACACACACACACACACACACACACACACACACACACACACAGGCAGTGACAGAAATGCAGATAAGTAAGAAAAAAAGGTGCTTACGACTTAAAAATGATTGTCTGATGAACACAAAGTAAACAAAAAAAAAGAGCAGAAGAAGTAGAAGAAGAAAAATGAAAACAGGATTGCATCTTGTTAGTACGGCTCTTTCCTCGCCGTCATCGTCATCATTTGGATGGAGAAAAAATAAAAAATAAAAACAAAACGAGTAAAATAAAATAATAATAATAATAATAACAATAATTAAAAAAAAAAAAAAAGACGATCTGTTTTTTATTCCCTCTGGTTCCTGATGGGGGGTCTGGGGGGGTGAGAAAGAAAAATCTTGCATTCAGGTCGATTCCCCTGATCGCAAAATGGAAAAGGAATAAAAAATCAAAAAATCATGCAAGTAGTCTAGTGTTGTTGTTGTTGTGAAGGGGGGATGAAGAGGAGGGGTTGGCGTGGGTCCTTTGAAAGCGCTTTAATAATAATAATAATAATAATAATAATAATAATAATAATAATAATAATAATAATAATAAAGACGTGCTTTTATCTCTTTTTATTTTAATATTTATATCAACCGGTCCTTTTTCTCATAAGTCTTTTTTTGTGTGTGTGTGTGTTTCATCTTCTCGGGTCCGTTTTTCCCTGTAAATATTTCTCTCTTTTTTTTTTTTTTTTTTTTTTTGTCTTCTTCTTGTTTTGACCCCCACCCCACCCCCGCACCCCTCCATCCACACACCCCCCTCCTCCTCTTCCCCTTCCTCCTCCTCCTCCTCCTCCTCCTCCTCCTCGCCGTATCATACGTCGCACTCCGAGTCGCTGGATGTGACGGACAGGATGGACGTCCCAGTGTCGACTCGCTCTGTCATACTGGAAACGCTGGTCGTGGGGCTGGCCGCGGTCGAGGGCGACTCGGCCGAGCTGTGAGGGGTGAGTCCGGCCTCTGAGAGGGATCTCATGCCGGCCGGTCCTATTGCTTGGTGCTGGAGCCTGGAGGAAGAGGTTAGGGTGGGTGGAGGGGTGCATAGAGAGAGAGAGAGAGAGAGAGAGAGAGAGAGAGAGAGAGAGAGAGAGAGAGAGAGAGGGGGGGGGAGAGGAGGGAGAGAATGAGAGAAATGGCAATTAGACCTGAGAATGTTCACCCCCACCCCTACTCCTCCTCCTACTCCTCCTCCTCCCTCTTTGCTCCTCATCCTGGTGCAAAATAGGGGTTCAAAACTCTCCTTTCTTTCCCTCTGCCGGCCCCAGCCATGCATGCGTGCTTTTATCAAGCAGCCAGCTTTCAAGGCACAAAAAAAACCCCAAAAAAAAAACCCAAAAACGCAGCACTATTTAGACAGTTTAGACCAACTAACGCCGGGAGGATTCGCTACAAAACCAACGCGCAACGCAAGGTGGAACAGTCTGAACAGTACAGCAGCACAAAATGGTCAAATAAAAAAGTAAAAAAAATAAATAAATAAAACCACGGGATGTAAACTATTTGTAATTGTTTTTTGTTTTTTTTCTCCTCCTTTTATATCTACCGCTGCGCTTTCCAGCATCTGTGAAATTTAAAAAATAAAAAATAAAAAATGAATTCATAAAATCAATGTTGGTGGTTAAGTGAAAAAAACAAAACAAAACAATAAAACACACAGAGAGCCTGACGGAGGTTTTTGTGCTGCAGCAGGATGAATGAATGGATGACGCGGAGATCCAGGTTGCACCAATCAACCTTAATGTTGATCTCCTGTCCACTCACCATAATAATAATAATAATAATAATAATAATAATAATAATAATAATAATAATAATAATAACAAACACGGCAAAAGAACAATAATAACAATAGTAATAGTAATGACTCCATCGCGGGAGGATGATGTCAGCGCGGAAATATATCTATTCATTTATCCAAGAGATTAAGACATAGTTCATATGGCTTAGTAATACTCTTGGGGGAATTTTCTAATCAATTATAGCATTTCAATGAAATGATATCACACGTAATGTTATGAATACAGACTGAGGCTTTCATACGCATGCTCTTTTATTTATTTATTTTTATATATATATATATATTTTAGTGGACTAATATCAGTAATGTGTCCATTATCCTTTTAGATAATCTTCATTTCCATCACAGCTTTATGTTAAAATGAGACGTGGGGAGGGGGGGAAAAAAGCTAAATATAGACACTGTATTATTATACTATACGTTTTAATTTCGCCTAAATAAATCAGAATTATTATTATTATTATTATTATTATTATTATTATTATTATTATTATTATTATGTTATTTTATTTTTTTTAGATAGGAAGAAAAATAGAATTATTTTAGAAAAAAAAAAAGAAGCGATTTTACAGTAATGGATGAAAGGATGGAAGATTTACCAAGACCGCATCAATTCAGTGCTGTTGACAAATTGCGTCACGCTCACTGAAAACGTATTTCATTTATCAGCAGTTTATTCATACAGTAGAAGATGTTTGATGTATATTTGCGGGTGTTTGCTTATGGGCTGAGCATACGATTTAGACATGTAATTACTCTACGCAGGAAAATAAACACGTGGTTTTATGTAAAAAAAAAAAAAAAAAAAAATCATAAAATAATAATAATAATAATAATAATAATAATAATAATAATAATAATAATAATAATAATAATAATAAAGTTCATTCGGACATTAAATAAATATTGCAAATTTGAATTAACTGTATTATTTTTAAAAATCCACTTCAAATTTAAACAACGTCGTTTTTAAATCCATTGTTATTATTGTTATATATATTTATTCGCCTATTTATATGTGTTATATGTCTTAAATTGCAATTGTCAGTCGTGCGTTAATTTCAGATTTTAACGCAGGTCAACGCGTCTCCGTGATATTTAGTTCTAAAAGGTTTGAATTTAACGTGAAAGAGAGAGAGGAGAAAAGAAATAGTTCCAGTGTTTGCCCCGGATTTCACTCCACAGCCAACATGTCGCCGCAGCTCGCTGCCTTGCCCTGACGCTTTTCCTGGATAGTTTTCTCCGGAAGCGTAGTAAGATTTTATTTCCTTATATTAAAGAAAAAGCTTCCCCAACATAAGAGCGCGTTTTTTAGTGATTTTGATAAAGCAGGAAGGGGAGGAAAAAAAAAAACATTTTTTTTTTAAAAATCGCCAACCTGTTTTTGGCCGCCGCTGCTCTGTCTCTTTGCCTCCGGTTTTTAAACCAGTTCCCGACCTGTGTCGGAGTGAGTCCAGTGGCTTGAGCCAGTTCCCTTTTCTTGCTCGGGTTCGGATACGGGTCCTGCAGGTACCACTCCCGCAACAGGCTCCGCGTCCGCTCCTTGAAACAGTGCGTCTTCTGCTCCCCGTCCCAGATGGTCCGAGGCAGCGGAAACTTCTTCCGCACCCGGTACTTGTCGACAGGTCCGAGGGGACGGCCGCGCAGCTTCTCGGCCTCCTGGTAGTGCGCCTCCAGCCACATGGCCTGCAGCTTGCCGTGCGAGTCCTTGGTGAACTTGTGGTTCTCCAGGATGTGGTAGAGGTCGCGGAAGTTCCCCGTGTGGAACGCCACGACGGCGCGGGCGCGCAGGATGGACTCGTGCTTGTTGATCGCCTCGCACGCTCCCGGAGCCACCGGCAGGGACCAGAGGAAGCGGCCCAGCCGCTCGATGTCCCCGGTCTCCTCCAGCGTCTCGCAGACGCTCGCCACCTGCTCCGGGGAGAAGTTGAGGGTCGGTAGCTGAAACATGGACAAGTCTTCTGGAGACCTGGCGGCGGGCGCGCTGTTCGCCAGCAGCAGTGGGCGATCAGCGAAGTTAGGCAGGAAGAAATGGGAGGGATAAAGCTCTAAAGGGGATCTGAAAACCATGGAAATGACCTGAGAGAGAAAGAAAATTACCGAGAAAAAAGGGGGGAAAAAACCCGAAAAATACGGCGAGTAAAAAAAAAAGAAGCTTGAATGATTCAATGGCTATCGCCTAATGACACCAGCCTCATAATATCTCCCCCCTAAATCCGCCGTTGAGTGTAGCATTGAAACATTTTGTTTCCCTTTTCTATTGGTCTTCTTGGTGTCGTTGTGGCGTTGTCATGGCAGCCCTGCCAATCACTGTCAAGCGTGCCAATCATTAGCCAGTACGTAGCGCGAGGCTTTCACCACTTGTGCAGCGCGCACGGGGGGTTATCGGAGTCTCGGATCTCCACAGCAACCCTCCCACTGCACCGCGCGCATCAGGCGCGAGCCAATGCTCGCCTATCTGCTGAATGGAATGAGCAATTAGAGGGTGGAATATTATTGCGATCTTAACGAGGCTCGTTAAAAGCTAAAGCAGATATGTGGACTGAAGATGCTTAGCAGAGAGAGAGAGAGAGAGAGAGAGAGAGAGAGAGAGAGAGAGAGAGAGAGTGCAGGGAGGGAGCTTTAAATGGGGGACAAATGGACAACCAATGACTGCATCCCGGGAATACACGTTTTGAATAGAAGCGAGCCAATTTGCACATTATTTTTGAAGTGTAGCAACTTTTTTAATATCATTGGGTTTTTTTTCCTTATATACAATGATGTAGTTGTGTGTTTTTTGGGGGTTTTTGTTTTGGTTTTTTTGTTGTTTTTTTGTCAGCGATTTTTGCCTATTCTTTTTTTTTTTCCCACTTTATTCTGGTCGTGACTTTTATTCCCGCTCGGCCTCAGAGGGCACCACTCTGCCTCCCTCATCTCCTTCTCTCCTTATATTTTGGGGGGCAAGAGGAGGAGGGAGGGGGTTCGGGGTGGGGGGGGGCTGGGGGGGGACGACTCACTTGCCATTGACTTCTCACCCTCTTTTTTTTTTAAATATATCATTTTCTTTTTATTGTTATTATTACTCCAATAGCCCTTATTTGAAAAGAAAAAAATACTGGACCCGTCAGTCCAGTGTTGAAACTACAACTTGAAAGCTTCTCGGAGACATAAAAGCTCCCGATCTGGTGGCTAAAGGACGCGATCAATGTCCGTGTCCAGTCATGGGACTCGGCTCACGGCGGTGACCGGGGCGGTGTGATTTTCATGTTTATGGCTAAAACCACTTCATATTTAGACAGGGCTTATGAGGGTGTTAAAATAGTGCGAGTTCACCCCTAAAACGAACAGTGCCCACATTGTGAACGAGCCGAGTATAAGGCGCAGCATCTAGACTATGCTTAATCCGCCCTCAATAAAGCTGACATAATGATCCTAAGCCGCCTTTCTACAAATTCATTCAGGGATTCAAAACTTTTTCCTTCTCTCTCTCTCTCTCTCTCTCTCTCTCTGTCTCTCTCTCTTTCTCTCTCTCTCTGCGATTTGCACATTCTCTCCGGATCTGGACCGACTGACCGCCAACCTTCAAGCTTGGAGCTTTCCGCAGGAATAGTGAGTATGCAACAGCTCCCTACGCCGCGTGCGTAACCAACACCTGTTTTGGCACTTAACGCGCTTGACGTCGGCGCTGCGGGGCGCGAATCGCGCGCTTTTACGCACTGGGCTCCCCGGAGCCGCTCAGGTGTCTTTGCGTGTGGAAGTGTGCGCGGAGCCGGGGCTTGCGCGATGATCTTTGCAGGAGTAGCTCAGGCTTTTTTTTTTTTTTTGTTGATGTTGTTTTGTTTTGCCTGTGCCTTAACTTGGCGCTTTGTGCGCGCGCGCCTGTGTGTATGTGTGTGTAGGGGGTGGGAGGTGGAGGTGGGGCAGCATGTTGGATCAAACCTGTCCACTGTGCTGCTTGCACGAAACCCAGGAGGACTAATTCCAAGTGGCACTTGAATTGGCCCCATTGCAAAGCTCTGTGGACTGGAAGTAAAGGCTGGTATTTTCATGCTGGTGTTAAAACCAACCTTCTAGCCTATAACCCCCCTCTCTCTCTCTCTCTCTCTCTCTCTTTCTGTCTCTCTCTCTCTCTGTCTTTCTCTTTCTCCCCCTCTCCTTCTCTCTTACGCGCACACACACATCTACACACACAGGCTCATCCACAACCCCAGGTTGTGGATGTTTGGCTTAGCAAGACTACCTCAGGAATATGCAAAGCCTCCCCACACCTGACTGGGTTGCACCAGATTGGTTGATCACAACTCCAGCAGCCCATTGCAAAGCTCCAGGCTCCAGGTATTACCCGGCATTACTGTCGTTTGGCTTTTTGTTGTTGTTGTTGTTGTTGTTGTTTTCTTGTTCCTGTTTTCAGAGGACTCCTATTTGTGGAGTTGCCCTCGCAGGCATATTCGGAAATCACTCCAGAATCCAAGAAGGAGACTAGATTGTGAAATGTAAAACCTGAATGAATGGGGATTTGGGAGAGAGAGAGAGAGGGGGGGAAGCCTGTGGTAATTCACATTCTTTTACATGGCTTTTGTTTACGTTAAGCGTGTAATTAACACCCTCCCTCCCCACGTCTCCCCCCAAACAAGTTTATTCACCTGGCGTAATTGTGTGTTTATCGCTGAATGTTCCTGACAGCGGGTGGGTGACGGGAGCTCTGAATGCGCGGGGAGAATTTGGTGAGTTCTCAGTTTGCTAACAGCCTTAAAAAACAAAAAGAAAAAAAGAAAAAAAAAAAAAAAAAAAAAACTCCATAAGCAACAACAACATCAACACAAACAAGAGTCTGCCGCGCCGGAGCACTGACGCGGCTGGTAAAGCAGCTGCTCACACACACACACACACACACACACACACACACACACACACACACACACACACACACACACACACACACACACACTCCTTCTTGGAGCTGTCTTATTATTTGTGCGCTACTCTGTTTAAGAAAATAAGTTTCTGCAAACTAAATATGTCGATACAGAGACGCCCATTGGATCCGAGGCGTTATTCGCCGTCCTGGTCATTCCCTGCTTACTGTCTGTTTGTCCTTATCAGTCTGTCCCAATGAGGAAAAGCAAATAAACAAAGATGATGTTACGTCATGTGAGGGGGTGAGGGAGAGAGAGAGAAAGAAAGAGAGAGAGAGAGAGAGAGAAAGATGGGCACTGGATGAGAGAAATAAAAAAAATAAATAATAAAAAAAAGGTGTTGGCTGAAAAAGGTATAACAGGGAAAGAGAAAGAAGGCAGGAAAGTAAGGATCTTGTTTTATTTCAGTTATTTATTTATTTTTCTCCCCTGCTCCCCTTGTTGACCTTCTGTTTGGAGAGAGGAAGGCAGCAGCACAGCAGAGAACAGCAGAGAACAGCAGAGCAGAGCACTCCTCACTGGCAAACACAGGAGAGAGGCGCTGCTGCTGCTGAAGCTGCTGCTGCTGAAGCTGCTGCTGCATCCGGGATTCACCTCATCTACACTGGACTGGATCCTGGATTGATCACGGGTAGGGACCAAACAATCATACAACTATTATTATTATTATTATTATTATTATTATTATTATTATTATTATTATTATTATTATTATAAAAGCGACAAGTTTCTTTTGGTATTGCAGGGTCCTGACAACAGGCGTCTTAAAGAAATGTTTCTACTATTGCTTACATTTCATTTTCTGAAAGAATTGTATATTAGTAATTACTTCTTATTGGTTTTCTATTTTTTTTTCTTCTTCTTCTTTTTCTTTTTTTTTTTTGTTTTCATTTCTTTGCAGTTTTCCAAAAAAAAACAAACAAACAAAAAAACTGTCTATATTTAAGGCTGGATGGAGGCGGTACCGGCTCCGCGCCAATTCAGTGGAGCTCCAGCTGCGACTCCTGTGAGTTTTTCCCACCTTGGAATCGTTAACAACTTTTCTCAATTGTTCATTTTCAGTTAAAATATTGTTTAAAATTAGCAACAATTTTCCTGTGGCTTTTTTTTTCCGTTTAAATGCATTTAAATGGATTTAAATGGATTTCCCACGGTTTATAAAAAATATATATACATATATCTGAATTAGACCGAGCATTGACTGGATCTGCGCCTCTGGCTGAGCGATGAATGATGCTGTCGGGACGGGGCTCACAGTCCCCTCTATCTCCCCACGCTGACCACGGAGAGCAAATAATGAGTCTACACTGTAAAACAATGCCAGGTTGAGAAAAATATATTATTTCAAACAACAAATGTTTTTTTAAGGTATCGTCCCAGATATATATATATATATATATATATATATATATATATATATATATATATATATATATATATATATATATATACTGCAGTTTTATCTAGCGAAATAGTTTAACATTGTTACTTAAAGAACAGCAGCACCTTTAAACTGTGTTGCTCCACTAGTGCTTGTCCTCATAGTAGATTCCACTAATTTTTGCCTTCACCTAAAAATAATGAATAAGCCTAATAAAAAAAAAAAATGCAGACATAAAACTGGTGTTGTCACAATGGCCGGTAAACACAGCGCCAACTTTAACAGCATATAGCTGGTACAAAAGTTTTTTCTCTCTCTCTCTTTTTTTTTCCTTTTAGCATCTCTCTCTCTCTCTCTCTCCCTCCCTCTTTTCTTTTTTCTCTTATTGTTTTTATTGTGTGGTCTCATTAGGGGGACTTCCTGGCAGGACTGGGCGCTTGTATCGGAGCTGTCCAATCAGTGTATTTACACGGGTTGTTAGCGACAGTTAATGAGGGCTCCTCCCCGGGCCGGGAGAGAAAAGGCGCCTCAACATTAAGATCTACCTTGTGTCAACTCGTTACTTCTAATGAACCTTCCTGAAAAAAAAAAAAGCCTCCTCCGTAGTCAATGGAGCCGCGCGCCCCGGATCTTGTGTGTGCGGGACTGGAAGAGTGGAGCTGCGAGCCGGGCTCCCTTCTCTCCCCCACATCCCACTTTTTCTCTCTCTCTCTCTCTTTATTTATTTTTTTACCCCCTCTTGCACACCCAGCCTTATGATGCATGCATTGTTCTGCGCGGTGCATGCCTGCTCTTTATGGATTGTCGGCGCCGAAACGTAGTTCGCGAGCGTTTGGCTGCAAACTGCGGCCGAGCTCATTCCACTCTGGAGGTTTTTTTAGAGTTACATGGATTTTAGTCGAATAGAAACCGTGACAGGGAAGCGGGAGGGAGAGTTTTGCGTGCCTCAGTCACAAACTCAGCGCGTCTGCCATTGTTTGCTGAATGAGGCTTGACATGTCAACTTATTGCCTCCGCAGAAAAGAAGTTCCTTAATTCCCCCTTCCCCCCACGACGCCCCCCAAGAGCAGATCAGCCTCTGGCCCCTGTGTCCATCCCTCATCTGGCCCCCAGTGTGGCTTGTTGAGCCGCATCAGCAACACATCACTGCCCCTGAATTCAGGTACAAACCGGAGGAGTTTGGCAGATCACTAGAAGTGGATTTCCCTCCCACTCTTTCCAAACCACGGAAACACTTAACAATCAATTAGCCTTGTCTGGCCCTCTGCCTGCACCAGTCACTGTTAGGAATAAAACAAAAACAAAACAAAAACAAAAACACAAACTCAAGCAGGTGAGTTCAACAGGACCAAACTGTGAATATTTAGGATTTATTACCAGCTTTAATCACAGTGGAAACAAACATTTAGCATTTTTATCAATGAAAATGCTAACTTTTCGTTGATGCACATTTGAAGCAGTTTCTCCTCAATCCACCTCACTTTGTGGTCAAGGTGCACAAACCTCTAAACTTCTTAAATATGTCACAACATGTTACTTGAAAGCTGCTTCCATGGTAACCACAACCCGGAAATGTTGTTCCAAGTGCCTCTGGGAATAAAACCTTTAGCTAGCTAGTAAGTTTGACTTTAGCATTAGCACTGCCGTGTATGCATCTTTTTTTTTTTCATAAAGGGAGAAAAAACAAAAAATAATGCTTGTGAGTCAGCTCTCTTTTCTCAACAACTTTAGGAATAGTCCATAAACACTTTCATCCATTGTTACTTCCATAAGCATTGCGCTGGGGTCGCTTTGGGGTCGCCGCACAGAAGTCTGTTGGCTCGTCACCAGGTGTGATTTTCAGCATTACCGCTGTCGCCAGGCTAGTCAAAGGTGACGCTATCCAGAGCTGTTATCTGAAATACTTCCCTGACCTGCAGCGGTGTCTTCTTGGAAAATGATTTGAATACTTGAAAGTGGTGAACACCAACAAGCATCACCGGTTAACGGCTTATCTACTGTCTTAACTTTACATAAAAAACAAGAACTCTCTTTGGCTTGACAACACAGTTCCCTCTGTCGTAACGATTTGTTGGGAAATTGTATTTAGCTGTTTTCTGCTAACACAGCACTATTCCCTATGGATAAGAGTATTTTTATTTTGAGTTGTTCTAAGCTGACATACATCTAAAGCTGGCTAGCTGGCTAACCGTTAGCTGTCAACCACTGTGAGAACTTAGTTGATTTCTAGAAAGCCCACAGTGTTATGGTAAAGGGACCAACACTGTCACATACAGTAAGCTAACTTTTTAAAGCTGTTTACAAACTTAATGTATTGCTCCAGCACAAATTTAATTAGATCTTTAAACTGTGCTGATGTAATATTTTCCACAGCAATTCCACCTCGACTGGACACACAAAGGACAGGAATACACAACCACTGACTGAACCAATGCCTTTAGCTAAACTGCGATGCACATATTTATTGTGTCCAACGTTATTAGGATTTACCCACCAGAAGATACTAGAATTACAAACCAAAATGGTTGCTTCACATCTAAATCATTTTTCATGGATGATTTAATTTACTAGGAAATTTGGGTTTTTCAGTGCAAAGAGTCCCAAACACATACTTTGACCACTCTGAATATGAGACGTCATGAAAAAACGTTTTCCTTTCGCCTGTTCAAGCCGAGCCCTTCAGAGCGAAGAGGTGTTACTCAACATGTTTGCGCACCATAATGAGATTTACCCTTTCCCAAGCAAATACATCCACCAGCAACCAGCAGCTGACCAACTGCTATGAAATACTTGCAGATCTCGGCACTTGATATGTTTGCAAAGTCCCGCAACCTCTCCCCGGGTGTTAATAAGTTTTATTATTATTATTATTATTTATTTTTTTACAGAATGCATTTTTTAGTGTCTTTTTTTAGCATCAGCTGCCTGGTGCAGCAATGTGACAGAGAGGGGCAGCGCCGCAGGAGCCCGGCTGTTCACTCTTCCAGGTAGATGGGTCGATTCATGAACAGGGAGAAATAAACAGAACCGGCGCATATCAGATGAGTTGCCCCAAGCTTTGCACATGATGCGCACCTTAACTTTCCCCAATGACTGTCTCACAGATTAAAACAAACAAGAGAGTCAGTCAATTTCTCCTTCCAGTCCCTAAATAAGGTGCTGTCAGGCATGAATGAGGCCAACACAATGACCAGCCAAGGTCTTCCCAAAAACATATTCTGTTTTGGATTCGTCTGTCCTGGCTGATTAACACGGCCGGGGCTCCAGCATGTTAGATGGGAGCTGTGGAGATGGCCCTTTAGCCCGGGTGTCACAGGAGCTGACAAGATGCAATTACCGCGGCTGACACGTCCAACCCCAGAGCTCACTAATGTGAGGGATGCAGGAGCCGCAGACAGTTTCTCGCACACTGTACGGCGAGAGGCAACTTTGCGGCCAAGGAGTCCCGTTTTCAACGCGGCTCTGCGTGACACCTTTCACCAGTAAAACAGCCGCTGACTTAGCAGGTGAAGATGTGGCGCGGAGCATCATGGGACTGTATGTAAACGCAGGACAACAGAGAGCTAGTCTACTGGGTTTTGAAAGGACATACACTACAAAAAAGGAATTTAGGACGAGATGAACTATTACTCAGAAAATTATTATTTTTATTATAATTTTTTTTTGTTAATCACATGGCTGAAATACAGTTTAAGGAATTGATTCAGTCTGTAAATTCATACTCATAAATGACTATATTAACTTAGCAAAAAATGAGAACTACATGGAAACATTTGAGTGAGGACGTTTCTGTGCTTCAGTTTGAACCCAGTTTGAACTTATTACTCATCGGTGCTAATGTTTGAAAGCAATAAGGGGAGCTTATGTACAAGTATTATTATTAGTTATTGATTCTTGATAGAGGACACAAAAATGATTTTAATAATTAGGGGGGAAACTTTTTTTTCTTTAAAAGCGGTGAGGTTTTAAACAATGCATTTAGGTTGTTTCAGCTGTGAAACGCACAAATTTTGAATGACATAGCAAAATAAAATGCATATAAATTAAATGAAATTTCCATCTGTCAAATTAAATAAAAAACCCCCACTTTTTAGATAAGGGTAAATGATGAAGCAAATTAATTATTTACATAAAATGTGCAGGACTTTAAAATATATATATATATAGAGAGAGTAGCACTGATAAAACAAACTGGTGTCATTTGCAAAGAAGTTTCTCAGTAGTTTGACAACTAAAATATCCTTAAATCATTTTAAACAATGATTGAAATGATTGTTTAACCCAATTGAATAAATTAAAATCTGATTATTAATATTCTTTTGATCACCATTTTTGTTTTTGCTTGTTTGTTTGTTAAAAAGAAACAAAATAAAATAGCAAAAATCTGACTAAAAAAGAATAAGACCTTTTAATCCTGAGTTTTGCCTCAGGGCTAAGAAGCTCAGCATGCCAGCATGGTTGTCTTTAGCATTAGCTCTGTCACTAATCCAGCTGAAACTGGATATGAACTTCAATTCTTGCTCCTCTACAGAGATTCTCTGTTTTATGGAGGCTCTTAACTTTTACTCAGTTTGCATATTCACTCATAATAAACCCCATCTGGACATGGGAGTCTTAGCATTTGGTGTACAGAGCAAATATCAACAACACATTCAGATAAATCTAATCCGAAAGTTTGGGTAAGATTTCTTTCCGGCATAAACTGTTGTAAGAGTTCAAACGCACTGCAAACCAGCTTAAATTAAAAGTTATATGACTAAAATGTAATATCCTACAAAAGACATTTTTAAAGTGTACGAGTGATGTACTTTATTAAACCAAACTTTAACGTTAATCAAGACAGAAACAGGTCATCCTAAAGTAAAAACTATTTAGTCAAATGCTTTCAGATTTCTGGTACTTTTCTTGAAGAACGTTTCTAATTTTATTTTCTTTAAA
Organism: Poeciliopsis turneri; assembly: GCA_922788865.1. Lineage (NCBI taxonomy): Eukaryota > Metazoa > Chordata > Actinopteri > Cyprinodontiformes > Poeciliidae > Poeciliopsis > Poeciliopsis turneri. The sequence continues at coordinate 3,086,286 of CAKLNU010000911.1, forward strand.
TGTGTCGTCTTTATTGTTGGAGTTAATGCATTGTTTTTTTTTTTTTTTGTTTTTTTTTGCTAACACCTCTAGCACCAATAAGCAATAATCACTTATACATATCAGTGCAAAGGCTGTTCTTTTTAGCATTTCAAACTTTAGCGTTTGGATTGGTATAAAAGTGGGCTGTAGCCATTATATCCCACTGACGTCTGAATGTTTCTTCCTGTCTCTGATTTGATAAATTCCATTAGATTTTCCCATGATGTAAACTGTCACCCGGTTCCAGTTTAAAACCCACACTAGCTGCTTGTCACACTCATTTATTCCTCTCCCGGCATGCAGAAGTTACGCCTCCTGAAGCGCAAGGACTCCCATTAAAGCTTCGAAAGTCTCCAATCAACCAACATGAGTGATCCACAGCTGAAGTGTCCCTGCTAACTCTGTATGTATTTGTCGCAGTGATCCAAATGCTGTTGTCTCACATTTTGATTGTTAATTTTTGCATGACCAGCAAGTTCTTCTCTCTCTCTCTCTCTCTCTCTCTCTGTCTGTCTCTGCGTTTCTCTCCTTCTCCTCCTTGACTGCAGCTTTTGACATTACTCCACTCGATTGCCCGTTTACCCCCGAGTCAAGTTCGAGGCGGGCATGAAGTGTAAAAGAGGTGGGCCATGTCATATCCGCTCAGTGTGCATGGGATTGTTGGCATGCGCGGCGGCGATCATTGTTCAGGGAGAACAATTCTTGCTCAGAGCATGCAGGGGAAAGTGAGGAGGATGGTAGAAAAGTGGGTTTGTTCACAGGTTTGTCCTCGCCAGCAGTGGCAGTGTGAATATATCACAAGCACGGTTTATGTTTTATTTGTTTGTTTGTGTTTAAGTCACATCTGATCACTGGCAAAATTCCGCCATCAAATTTGCGAAACTTGAGTAACATTTCGCTCTCCTTCCTGGACACGAGGGTAATTTCAGTATAAGCCATATTAATATAATGAAACACTTACACATTAACTATTCCACGCTGATAAGACAAAATATTAGAATTGAATAAGTACAATTGATGGAGCACTTTGCATATATTCTCGTTGGGGGATTTCTGAGTGGAAATGATTTAAGCTCATCAGTCAGCATGTAGATTAGTTACTGGGCTAGTTAACCAGTTAGCCCGTTTCTTTTTCCTATTAGTCCTCCACGGTGGAAAAGAAGAACAAGAACACTTTTTTTGTGTGCGCGTTTAAAGAATGAAATGTTACTGACGCAGTTCAGTAAATCTTTTCTAACAAGTTATGCCTGTTGTTTATTCGTGGTTTATGCAAGATGGAAACTGAAATTTTAGTTGCAGCAATTTAAAGTTTTCAAACTCGATGTTGACTGAAAACGAATCGTCTGGAATCTTTCAGCAGAAACAAATCGAATCTGTAAAAACATCGAGATCAGAATCGGAGTGCTTTGATTCGATAACGATACAATCGTTTAAGTGCATGATAAGAATCTGATGTTTGCGGTTTTAGGGAAATGTATTTTCCAATCTAATGACGTACGTCGACTCTGACGTGTACTAGTTGTAGAACGCGCATGTTTATTGCGCACAAATAAAATAACTCTCGCTGACCTAGAATTAACGTCACCGTTTCAGCGATTAATCAGGCATTGGCGTGGTTGCTATAGGCAACTGATTAACACCGCATCCTTGACATCATGGGGTCTCAGGTGCGTGTGTTTTCACCACACGGCTCGGACTCAGCAGCCAATCAGAGGTGTTGTGCGTCCCGTAACTGGAAACCGTAGACGACTGATTATGGCCGATATATTGGATCAATAACTGATATCTGGGAGAACCGAGAAGGATGGAGTGCAGGGACAGGAGGGAAGGATGAGCCATTGAACTCTTTATTATTATTATTATTATTATTATTATTATTATTATTATTATTATTATTATTATTATTAGTTAGACTTGATTTGGGTCCTTGCTGACTGGTCAGTCGTGTATCAGATGTTTGGGGGGTTTTTTTTGTCAAGCTCACCACATGTATCACAGCTCATCCATCCCCCCCTGCTACTGAAATTCCCGTGTTAAACACGCAAACACCCCAAAAGAGAAACAAGTGATTCTCAGGCCACATAAAGTCCTCAAACAATCTGACCCACATCCCACCTCAGCTTGGTCATCGCCTGGTCATTCATTATTCAGCGGCTCGGATTATTAGCCGTAAGATGGCAGATGTTAGAGCGCGATGGAGATGTTGACGCTCGGCCGACTGGAGGGGCCATTATCCCGGCCCGCTTATCAAACATTCATGGGGCAGCTGTGGCTTGTGGCCCGGCCCTCCGTCCTCATGCTCTCACGGGACAGCTTCCCGTCACTCCTGAAGCCGCGGTGACCTTTCACCTTCGGTGTTATCGCAAAGCGTTAAAACAAAGAGACGGGGCCCCACTTGTTTCTGACGATTAACAGCAGTCGTCGGTATAAATACGCGAAACACAATAAAATACATGGAAACATACGGTTCTTATATTTAAGTTGTTTTTGTTATTCTTGTTGTTTTTTTTTTTAATGTCTGTACCAAATGAAAAATATGAAATTTTGAGTCAGTGACGAGATCGAAGGTATGTGACGTCATAGTGAAATTCAGCTTTACCTACAGTAAAATAAAAAAAAAAAAAAATAAAACGTCTATGAGTTTAATAAGCACATAAATTCAAACAGTGTTATTGTTTGTTTGTTTGTTTGTTTTTTGTTTTCGTGCCGCACAAAAATTCTAATTTTACACATTTTATTATCATGACATCATCCCGAATGTGACTCTGCGCGCGGCATAATTAACTCAATTAACTGGTGTGTCAGGGTGGCAACAAAAGGTTTGACAAAGTTCAACTTTCTAAAGGTTCGACGTCACAATCACAATTATTTCCCTAAATATGACTTTTGAAAATAATAATAATAATTATTATTATTATTATTATCTTTATCGAAAAGTCTGAATGTTGAGTGAAAAGTTGAAGCTGAAAAAGACGTTTAAAGTTGTCTAAAGTTGGTTTGGGCGGATCAGCTTGGCTCACCCAGGTTTCTTTGATTAGTCCAACTTTAGATACAGAACTTAAAACCCAGAGCTCGTTTTGATCGTCACTAAATAACACAAACATCAATGTTATGCATTCACAGAACGGGTGTGTTTATTTTAAAATGACTATATCGATGTATTATTTAAATTACACATCTGAGTGTTTTTTTAATTAATTAATTTATTTATTTATTTATTTATTTTGTATTTATAATAAGCCTAATTAAAAAAGGGATAATTGATACACATAATTATATGTTTCTTTTTGGCGTCTCTCTGTCTCTCTCTCTCCTTCTCTCGCTTCAAACAGAAAATAAACTTTTTCCCCCCAACTTTCCTCAAATTTACAGTGATGTTTTTCCTCTTCTGTTTTCGCTTTTCTTCTTTATTCCGCCACCGACGGCTAAAAAGTCACTTTTCCAGTTTTGTCCCGGTAAACTCGGCTGTTTTTGTCCAGGCTTTGGGAACCAGCGGCTCGGCTTCGGCGTTTCCATTTGACCGTCCGCGTCTCTTTGTGAAGGGCCCTGTTGTTGAACTGACCCCTCCGCGCGCCGCTCGCCCTTCTCTGCTCCCGCGCGCGCGCGCGCGCGGTCTCTGCCGAATGTGCGCGTGCGCGTGCGAGCGCGCGCTGCGGAATGCGGCCCCGAATCTCGTGCAGAGGTAATGGGAAGTAGTCGGAAGGTGAGGTCGGGGGTTCACGGCGGGGTTAAAGACAGTCATCCGTAGCTTTTTCTTTTTTTTTTTTTTTTTTGTTATTTCAGTTTTTGTTTTTTTTTCTTCTCTCCAAAACTCAACATCCTTCCTAGAGAAGGATGTGTCCAGAGTGCCACCGTTCCTCACCCCGTCACTGTGCGCACTCTGTTTGTTTTTCTGCGTTTATTAAATCTTCCCCCGGCAGGAAAAACCCACCGACATCACCACGTCACACCCACGCAACCCACCCCGCTCTGCTCCATGAGAAACCTGTCTGTGTTTGGACTTGAAAAGCCTGCAGACTGTTTATATCCTCAAGAAGGTTTCTGACAAAAAAAAAAAAAATCCCAAAAAGTAAAGAAAAAATATATATATTAATATGAGTACATTAAAACAATTAATATAAACCTTGATATTTCTTTGTCTTTTTTGGGTTTTTTGCCTTTGTCCTGTTATTCAAATGAAAAATTATCCAATTCTGTGCACACAACTGCTATTAAAACCTCTCACCCACTCCCACTAAGTTTCTAAGCATTAAGCATTAAGTTTCTTGATTAATCCACAGAACAAATCATATTTTAGCTGTGACATTAATGTAAGTGTCTGAAAGGAAACAGACTTATAGAGAGTCTTCTACTCCCCCACCCCCCTTTTTGGAGCAGAGATTACTATTATCTCATTATGGATAACTGCTTGGAGGTCAGGTGTTATCAACCAATTTAATTGCCACTGCATTAATCTTCAAGCTTTTGACCCAATTTATAGTATTTTTTTTTTCTCTCTCTCTCTCTCTCTAATGAAATGAGAATGTATGTAGAAGGTCTGTGTAATATGGATTTTTATTGTTTCTTGAAAATTTTTTTGGAGCTTTATGTATTGAAACCGGACGTCTCCTTTGTAAATAATTTCCTCCCATTTCCGAGCATGTATTTGTTAGAAATGGAACCGAACCGATTTTATGTCAATTTCAGTTTATAAACATTGAGTTTTCTTCACAAAGGTAAGGAATGTGGATTTTTATTTTTTTTTTTATGCTTTTATAAGGTTGACGTTGGAAACATTTTAGTCTTTTCTACAGCTAATGTCACTTTACATTCAGAATAATGTCACAACACGAACAATCTATTGTCACTATATGCTCTATTATCTACTTATCTTCACGCCTGTTGATCTACACGATTCGATTTCATTTGATTTCTTTGCATTTTCTGCATTTTTACCGTGTGAAACTTTCTGGTCCATAACGAGCCTCTTTCTGGCAAAACGGGAGCCTAAATGTTTGAACTTATACATTTTTGCATTTCTTTACTTGTGCTTTGTTGAAAACGCGCTGCTCTGTTTCACATGCTCGCCTAACAGTTTACTGTAATGTAACGGAATATTTTTGATGCATAAAAAAAGTTGCAAATAAAACACATTTGAGTCATTTTCTTTTATTTTGTTTTTTTTTAATATGTGGGTATTTTTGCAGGTCAAAGTGCTGTGTAACCAAATTAGCAGCATTATTTAAAAAAATAAAATAAACAGAGGCACATATACTCTCACTTGCTGTCGGAATGTGGACCATGGAGATGTGTTGAGGTTTAAAAAGCAGTCCTGCTCTCCCTCATACGTTTTCCATGATGGAGGACGAGTCTTTTCTTTGGAGTGATTGCAAATTTGCGGCACCCCAAAGAGCAACTTTCACAGAGAAACAAAACGACAGTTCATATCAAGGAGAAAATCGGCTGAGAGAAAAGATAACTGGATAGAGATAAAGGGTGGAAATGATCGAAAGAATAAGGAGAAACAGTGAAGAAATCACAGTCTGACGTAGTGACTGACATTCATGCAGCAGGAAAAGAAAATGATCATAACACACAAGAAGAGGGAGTAACAGAGGTGAAGGGTTTTTATTCCCACCCCTTAGGCATGAAGAAATTCAGCAAAATTCAGTTTTATTGTTACACTCCCCCTGTTGCCTCTCTCCTCTGCATCACCCATCCTCTCTGTTTCGCTTTGTGTTTGCACAGACATCTATACTGTAGAGAAATTTTGGTTGTCAGCCTATCTCTTCCTCACCATGATGCCTCTGAGACCAAGCAAGCAAGGAAAACACACACACTCGCGCACGCAGGCAGGCCCACACACACACAAAAAAAAAACCCCACACACACACGCATACACACACACACACACGCACACACACACACAGAAAAACACACTTCCAGTCACCACCGAGGAAAAGAGGAGGAGTAGAACCCTGAAACCCCACTTCCCCTCAGTCAAGCAGTCAGGTAGACAGCCGGGTGTAACGCCAAATCTCTTCCCCCGGGTTCTTACTGAGGAGCTCGGCTCATTCTGGCGCTCCTCGGCCGCCGTGTGTTGCTTCCTTTATCTCCTGCTTCGTCCTTCAAGACAGCGGATGGGAGTCAGCTTTTGGGAAAAAAAAAAAAAGTTTAGAGACAATACTAAAGGTTTTGAAATCTCAGCAGAAACAACCAAATGAAACGCATCACGTCCAAAATGAAGCATGACTCGTCTGTGCCTTGTCTCTCACTGCAACCTGACCCCAGGTTCAGTCATTTTGAGCACCACTTTACCCCAGAAACCCACCTTCCCTCTCTCTCTCTCTGTGTGTGTGTGTGTGGGCGTGGGTGTGTGTGTGTGTGTGTGTGTGTGTGTAAGATTGTTTGAATTGTTGTGTGTGGGATGATAGAGAGAGATGAGAGAGGATGGTGGCCAATCTTAGACTCCTGACTCATCCAAAGAGAGAACACTGCTGATATGGGAATGAAGCCATCAAGTGCGCACACACACACACACACACACACACACACACACACACACACGCATAGAGAGAGAGCTTCTTCCCATCAGGCTTTTGTTGTGTTTGCCAACACTGATCTTGACGATGATCTCATCACGTAACACGTCCAAAGCTTTCACATCCTTGAGAATCAGTGTGTCAGGAATGCACTTTTTCAGTAAGTTGGACGGGTGGTGAGTAAACGGTGAGTGAGACGGTATCGTCTCAGATAAATTCAGGAGTTCGATAGCTAAATATGTCAACTCAAGACAGAGCAAAAGGAACAAGGAGGAACAAGAGGTGGGGGAAAGAGTGGAACAGGGAAGCGCGCTAAAAGCACTGAGGCTCCCAGAACTCGTGTCAGCTCAGAAAATTCCAATAGCCGCGTTAGGTCAATAACAAGCGGCTCTGTACGCCGGGGAAAGTGGGGCATTCAAGTCCTGGCAAGAGTCAGGAAATAAAATCGCTCTTCCTGAGCTGCAGCTGAAGCTCAATCAAAGTGTGAATGAGATTTAGATATATATATATTTTTTAAATGGGTTGTAGAATTTCCATTTGGTTCCTGAAGCATTTAGGAAGCACAGGAACTTTTTTCTCGCAATTTGTCAAAACTAAACTATAAATTTCAGTGGATTGTAGTTGAGTTAACACAACTTTGCACATAATTATGAGGAGATGCATTGTGAACGATTTGGAAAATAACAAATGTTAAGTCTGAATGGATGGACTTTGACTGTGCCACTCTGAAACATACCAGTTGTTCAACCAAAACCCTTTAATTGTTCTTGGGGTTATTGTGAAAATCCCAATAATGTTTAAATCAGACAAAATGCTCCAGGTTACTTTTCAAAACCACTCTATGTCAAAATATAATTAAGAATTACTGGCAAAAATCCTGAAACTTTACCCCAAGTTCTGAATACCATACAATAGTTTTTCTTTTTTTTTTTGCAGGGCTTTCATTTACTCGTTGAAGTCACCAGTCAAAAAAAAAAAGAGCCACCAGATACTGTAGTCATATCACCACTGAGAAATTCAGGCAAAGATAAACACACCAGCACCTTTCTATTTTTTTGTGCTAAAAAAGACATTAAAGAACAACGCGCCATAATTGTTGGCAGCTGCTAAAAACCGGCAGCCCGAACACACCATGGAGGCTGAAAAGGAGAATAATGCGCTCTCATCGATTGTTTACCAGATAATAGCCTCGTCGTTACTTATCTAACAGAGGCTGCTTGATTGAGTTTCACTTCCCTCAGGTTTTCCCACCGCTCTGCCATGAGAAGAAGAAAACGAAAGACAGAAAGAAAAAAAAAAGAAAAAACGAAACTAAAGTTATGAAAAGCATTATTTATTAGTTACTTTAAATGGGAGTCAGAGTTGATTTGCAAGTGCTCTGCCTGATGAGCAAGAACAAAACGCAGAGCCGGAGTCGAAATAAGCCCCCCCCCCCCCCCACAAAAAAACAACTGTATCCGTTGTTGTGCTAATCCTAAATGAACTAAATGAAATATGTATTCAGTAAAAGGATTAGGGTGTCCAGTGTCATAAAAGAAACCACTTACCAGCTCCAAAGGTAATTTGTAACCTTAGCAACTGCTTGTGGAAATGAATGGGGGATTAGGATTGGCTGCAGCCGACGTCGTCCTCAAGCGGTCAAAACAACCTACTCACACACTGATGCAAACCCAGTTGGTGCAGTAAAAAATAAAAAAAAAAAATAAAAAAAAAATAAACTGCTATAAGAAACAAAAACAAGGCGTCGTGTTATACTGAAGTGCAAAAGTAAAGTGAAACAGGGAGACAAACAGATCAGGAGGAAAAATGAGAAACAGGGAGCTGGCAGCAACAAGTCAAGGAAAGGGGTCACCATGTGATGACGTCACTAAAGGGTTAGTGAGGTTTGAGTTTTGGTTGTGGGAGGAATTAACCCGCCTTGCCTTTATTTCACTAATCAAACCAAAACTGTCTGGATGTATTTGCGGTTTTGGGTTGGGTGCCGGTTCTCAGGGCGCTGAGGCCTCAACTCAACCTGCAGACTCTCACCTTACACTTAATGACGTCAGATCCCGCTCCAACAGACCCGGATGAGACCGGGGGGAGGGGGGGGCGCAGCAGCAAAACTGAGGCAACTTGGGGTAATGACGCAAATTCTCACAGCAGGGAACATCTGCAGGTGAGAACGGAGGAAGCAGAAGCAGAAGAAGAAGAAGGATGAGAGGAGCTCGTGTTGTTGGGAGACGTATCAAGTCGCTCATTGCTTAATCACGTGGAAGTGACGATGGCCCAACTTGTTCTCCTTTTGTTTGACATAATCCCTCTGTTGTTTGTCCTCCGTGTCGCCCGCTCATGCCTCCGTGGTTCATGCCCGCTCCTCCGCGTGACTCATCGTCCTCCCCCCCCCCCCCCTCCTCCTCCCCCCCCCCGCCGCCATGAAGTCCAAGGAAGCTATTAAAACGGTGGCAAATGGCTTCTCCGGTGACATTTGCTGACATTCAAGGAAGTGCATTTATCGGAGTACTACAGTTCACCTCGGTGAATGAAATCCATTTGTGTTGCCGCGATGGCCCGGTGGCCCCTCTTTCTAACTAGCCCCCTCCACCACCACCACCATCCCCACTCCTCTCCCTCCACCCGTGTCCCTAAATGGATGCCCAGTGTACGGGGAAATGGCAAGGTGGCGCGCGGCTTCACAGCTGCTCTCAAATGTCACGCTGGAGAAAAAATCTTTAATGGGCTAAGTGTAGCCTTTCCAGCCCTAACTTGTCAGGTAATCAGAAATCTCTCTCTCTCTCTCTCTCTCTCTCTCCGTCTCGCCACTCATCCACCTCTTCCCGGCTCCCTCGGGCCACGACACGCCACTAATTACCTGTTATACCAATCGGAGAGAGGCACGGCGCGGAAGGGGACGACTGCCTTCAAGCAGGGAGGATATCACAGCCTCCCCCCGGCTCGTTGCTTGCAGTCAGGTAGGCTTGCGGATCTTTTTCGCTTGGTTGCGAGCGGCGCGCGGCGGAGGCACGGCTCCCTGGCACCGCCGTCACCCGGGACGTGACACCTCTTTATGAGGAGATGACTTCTCGTGTAAGTGAAGGGGAGCTGATTTATTATGCTCACCTGCGGCCGCCGGTCTCTGTTTCCTCAAGGAACATTTACATTTTGACCGACACATGAACCGTGAGCCAAACAAATCCACGGCTTGTTTTATTTATATAGATATATATATATGTATATAAAATGTCCAAGATCCCTTGAGTGCCTGACCGCTGACACAGGATGATGGCGTTTAAACATTGGAGTACCAAATGGTTGTGGGTAGCATTTTCAAAGAAAAAAGAAAAAGTGATTCTCGCCCCGGGAAAACACAATAAGTTACTACAAACATGTACAGTCGAGTGTAAAAAAAAAAAAGACACCTTGAGATAAATGTTGAGTCCTAAATGTGAAAGGTGATCCGGGCCCGTCAACTGGGCCAAGCAAGTCCGGACAACCGTCCGTTTCCACATTGCGTTTGTATTTTGTGTTCTGGCTCTATAAATTCTTTGCAAATGCGTTCTAAAGTCTATTCGTTTCTTTTTGTCACTATTATTGCCTCTAGATCAAAGTATTGTGGTCTAAACCTCGACTTTTTTGACATGTGAAAGCAGTTTTTCTATCACGTCGACTTATTTCTTCTGAGATATTCAGAGGAAATCTTTGGCACACTCACCTGATGACAGAGATTAATTTCAGTCATCTTGATGTCATAAATTTGTGTGCACAAGATGCAAAATAAATGTAATCTGCCTCTTTGACCACAAACGCGAGGGCTCACTCGCGTTTGCCATGCATTCGAGGGTAAATGAATCATATATTTTTTTTTTTAATGTTTGGTATAGGTTTTATCTAAATTGTTCTGGTCTTCAGAGACTAAGACGCCATCATCCGTTTATTGTCACGTCAATAAAAGTTCTGACAGGTTCCTTCTGTTCACGGCGTTCGTGATATAGAAGCTTTTTTGTTGCCTCGGCTTATCTTTGATTTGTCAAAACTGCTTGTTTAATTAACATGATGTATTTGGCTTTAGAGAGGTGAGCAAAATAAAAACTATTCAGGGAGTGGCAGTTGTGTGCAGACGAAAATGCCTCCGCGACGGCAGAGGTCAAAGGGGAATGGGCAGACTGGTTTGAGGTGACTGGGAGAGGAGAGCAGCTTAAATCGCCACGAGCTATGACCGTTTGCTCCTGGTTTCATGGTGTGAGATCTTCTTTGCACGTTCTGATCAACATAAACGCCAATTTACCTGTGTATTATTGCGGACTATGTCCATCCCTTGATGACCACTTTGATGGCGACTTCCAGGTGAACAATCCGCCAAACCACACGGCTTCGAATGACCCCAACGTGGGATTTTACTTTAGTCCAATGGCCTTCACTGTCAGCTGATATCAATCCAACAGAGAGCTCTGGGATGTGGTGGACCAGGACCGAATGTCCTGACAACAGATCTGCAGAAACTGTCTCATGCTGCGCTGTCAATGCGAACCAGACTGTCAGAGGAATGTCTCAAACAAAGATCTTTTTAAATCTATTCAACAAACAATAGAAGCAGCTGTGAAGGTAAAAGTGCCCTCAGTTGCAGAGGTGTGCAGTATAATTACATTTACTCAGTTACGTTTACTCAAGCAACATTTTGCTCAAATGAAGTCATTTTTCTGCACAGTCATTTTTATTTTCTTACTTGTGCTTTGAGTGACATTTCAGGTCAAGTGTCACCACTCAAACTCAAGCAGTTTCTGGACATTCAACCCACTTTGAGTAACTTCTCTGAATGAAGGGGGAAAAAATCCCAAAATGCATGTGATACAGACACAGTTAAAGTAAGATTTCTTTCAGCATATTTATTTTACCAACTACATTAGTTTGTTCGTTTGTTCATCTGTTATTAGGAAAAGTTTCTTCTACCTGAATCAGCCTGTTCTGCCCAGAAACGGCCGAGAGTTTCAATCAACCCTCATTTACATTAACTTTTTTTTTTCCTATTAGTCTTTAAAATGTGTACATAACTTTACTTTTTTGTCTGTCTGATTACATAATTTTTAAAGGTTAAATCAGGGAACCTGATCAGTTACTTAGTGCTTGAGTAACCTTTTTTCATCAAATACCTTTTTACTCTTGCTGGAGTAAATTCGCGCTTTACTTGGGTAAAAATACGTCGTCATAGCGCAACTCCTGCCAATGCAAGGTGCGCAGATGTCCATTAAATATGCTTCTTTATTTTTGTCCAAATATGAACACTGACCACTGATTGTGTGATGTCCTGGTTACCGTCAGAGCCATTTGACTCACAAGTTTCTGCGCAAACTTGCAAATTGTGTTGAGGTGCCGAAAAGCTGACATTGTTTCATTCCTAATATGGACTGACCCAGAGGATTAATGGCTTTCTTTTTTTTTTTTTTTTTTTTTGTTCATGCAAAGTACTTTTTCTTCACCGCCTCCAGCTGTCACACCTTTCCCCAGCTTCACTGGAGCTGCTTTATTCCCCAAAAGTAAGAACAAAACCGAAGTACGTTAACGTTGAAAGACAACGTAACAAACCCTCTGGCCAACATGGGGAACTTTCCTTTCATCCATTTAATGTTAAGTCAGTGGAAATAATAAAAATAAGAGAATGCTTATATGCTTGCCAATCCGACAAATATGCTTCCAAGTGGTTCATTTGCCACGTCATGTGCTGTATGTTAGATTTGGTCGAAACTGAAGAATGCTGCCGGGTCACACCCTGGGACACGGTGTACTAATTTAGCCACTTACTAGATACCTTTTAAAATGTTCTGCCCCTCCCAAATGAATGTAAATCCAAAACAAATCATGGAACTGCTAACGGAGAATGCAGGAAGTTTTTCCGCCAGCCCTCAGAGTGGTTTTTTTTTTGTTTGTTTTGTGTTAAGAGGGTTAATACCTAAAGTGCGTGACACTTCAGGTATTTCATGGGAACTTGATTATGGGAAAGCTGGCTGCTGCTTCGGGAGACTGAAACGTCCATCCATCTCTTATTTAAACACGCTTATTATCCTGATGGGGTCGCGATGGGGCCCGGGTGCCTGTCTCCAGCGTCCAATGGGCGAGAGTTTGAAATATGACTGTCATTAATGGATTTCAAAAGCAATCATATCGTTTAGACTTACACCCTGATTCATCACGCCACTATAAAAAAAGAAACCTATCCAGCACTAAGAGTCTCGGTGTGACACGTCTGTCTGACAGATTTACGTTCTCCCCTCTGGGTGTCGGCTGGCTGACTGACAGATGTTCTTGTAATGTGTAAGTTAATTACAAAGACTCAACATTTTAGCAGTTGCTGTAACTGTAAAGTGTTATAGGCACCTCTCTCCAACATGTTTGCTTTTTCTGTGGAAGGAAACGCTGACGCAGCGCTGCTCCGAGCTGGCACGACGGGGAGGGGGTGCAGCACGTGGTCCTGGTAAGGAAAGCTTCCTGGGAGCCCATCAAGTCAACACACACCTACCGTCGTGCCTCATGTGCAAGCTGACAAAAATCAACATAAAAAGAAATCTTTTTATACACGCAAACGAAAGACGATTGGCGTTACAAAGTGAGGTTGGAACGCACACCCCCAGACCACGGCTCGCCTTCCACCATCCGAACACAAAAACATCTCTGTGCATGTCAAAGCTTAGTCAGGTAGCAGGGTGTAATGTTATTTTCCTCCAGGCTGAGCTTTTGAACCAGCAGAAGATTAAAAGAAATGTGTGATAGATGACGTGAAGAGAGTAATGAGAATATTGGCAGGCGCAGAGGTGTTAATGTGATGAAGCCGAGAGGAGATGATTGACAGCTTTGACCTTAGCGTGACATTCCACACAAAACAATGCTTTCATGATATTTTAAAACTGTACGAAACCACTAAACGAGCTTGTGACAGTCTTGTATTTGTGGGTCTGTACGTCTGGGTGCTCTCGCATGCATACATGCAGACAACTGGAGGCAAAAGGTCGAGTTAAGGTAAAGTGCAAAGGTGGTTGCAAGTGGGGATAGAGCAGATCCCAGAGGCAGCAGGCACACAGGAAGACCGAGGGGCAAATAGCATCCAGTTGAAACATGTCACAGCTTAAAAAAAACTAAAAACTAAAATGCACTTTAAGAGAATCAGGCTCTAAGACCTTTTAGCAATTAAAATGGGTTTGAAACACTTGATTAGATACAATCCATTAATTAAAATACATCTGGATTTAAGGATTTTTTTCAAATGTACACAAGAACGAAACACTTGCACCTGCGGCACAGGCAATACCTGCTCAATAAAGTCTCCTGAGTAAACTTTAATTTTGCTTAAAGTTTGCCTCTGAAGTGTATATATATATATATATATATGTCATTCGGACCTTTTTCCTCTCAGAAACACACAATGTTGCGAGATGGAAGTCTGACGTTTGGGGCCAGGATTAGGTTTAGGTTCGAGGGTTATGCTCGGGTTCCGCACCTCACTGTAAAAGGCAAGCGCATACTCAAAGTCTACAAGGCACAAACACAGCTAAACGCCAATGCATACACGCGCAGAGCTATTAGCGTGGCTCGGCCAGCTCCAGGAAAAAAAGGCCACAAAATATCTTGTTCGCACCTTTCCCCAGACAGCCTGTCCACGAAGTGCTTTTCTGTGTAAGAATGTAGGATGTGCATGTGTGTGTCAGTACGACCCCCCCCTCCCGCAGACTTGGCTATGCTACCGACAGAGTTGACGTGGACACGGCTGAGTGTGTGTCTCAGTTATGATAGGGGAAGCAGAGAAGTGTGTGTGTGGCAGCTCTTCCTCCACTCTGGTCCGACGACATGTTCATGTCGTTTTTTTTTTTTTTTTTGTTCCTCATACGAGATCATCTTTTGGAAAGTGTTATCGTGAAAGGGAAATTTGCCAGGAAAACGGCCACATGTGGCAAAAACAATCAATAAAAAGAAATACCTACAAGACAAGCAACTTAGTTTCAGTTCCTTATGTGATTTATAAAAATATACAGGAAAGATTGTGCCGTTTTGATGTTGATGCAAACTTACTTTTTTATGTCTAAACAATAAACTTGTAGTAAGCTTCTCTCGGGCAACATTTTTGTGTTGTCATCGACATCAAATTCATCTATTTTTATTACTTTTGTTCATTTTTAGTATTTTGTGTTTTTTCTTCTTTTCTTAACTTATGTATGGAAAGGTTAAACATGACCAAAATAAATAAAACATTAACCTACTTTTTACATTTGACTCAAAGTTGCCTTAAAAAGTTTATTGTGAAGCACATAAAGCTTCTGTGGAAGTTTAAAAAAAAAAAACCCAGATTGCATTGACAAACACTCAGATTGAGGCAGGTTGCTGTTAATTTCGAAACCAGATTTGCTTCGTTTTTTTCCTCCCACACATATTTAAACACGAGGCTTTGCCTCAGAGGAAGGGAAGATTTCTACCTGATCTGTGTTCAGTTAAATCACTTTAAAACCAAAGACCTGTGCTGCTCCAAATCTGCCTTTTTAGTCAGTTTTAAAAAAAAAACATAGGTGTGAAAAAAGATGGTTCTCTTTTACCAGTATTTTTATTCTGCAGTGATTCTGTTGTTTTGAGAAAATAAAAACTGAAAAATGTCTCTTAAGTCAACTGGTCGGGCTGGATTTTAGTTCATGTCGGAGGAGTGTCAATCAATACAAGTGGTGAATTATGAACCAAACTACACCGCTTTGCAATCGTTTCTTTCTCCTCAAACATTTCCACCTTTGGCAGCACAAAAATGGCATAATAAAGGACTGGAGTTCTTTTTAGCTTGAAACCTCCTATGAAATAATTAAATAAAATGGAGAAGCTGACAACATTTTGGAAATCTCAGACTTAAAGTAAGGATCTGCATTTTCTGGGGAATACATACAGAGACTCCAGATTCTCCTAAAGTTACTCATGGATGCAACTGTAAGTCATCTAAGATGCTAACAATGCATTACCATCCATTCAATTCATCAATCTAGTTTATTTGTATAGCACATTTCAGCAGTTCGAAGTGCTTTGCATCATAAAAACAAAAAAAATTACAAAGTCATAAAAAAACATCAGTCAACAATTGAGAATCACCATTATGTTTTTATCATTAGGTTTTTATTCAAAACAGAAGCAAAATAAATGAAAACAGTAAAAACAACAGCAACATTTTGTTGTTTTACGACAGCTACTCTATAACGCGGCAGAATGACAATACTTCCGTTCCTAACAGAAAAATGGAGGAAAGCGAGAAAACAATTTAAATTTAACATTGTTTTACGTTCCTGTATGACTGTAATCACCTGCAGTCAATACATTCGTGCATCTCTAACATATAGAAAGAAACAAAGAGAAGAATCAAGGATCTCCCTCTCAAGGAGAGATGAAAAAAAAATCACCCAGAGTTTGATGTTGTAATTATCAATTATTAACTCAAGAGTATTTGTCCAGTGGTGATAAGATGCAAAGTCACGCTAAATAGTGCCATCTGTCAACATGACATATCAACGATTCTGGGAGAGGCAGCCATGACTTTCAGAGGTTCTCAGAGAACCCCTCGCTGTAACCGTGATTGTTTCCAGATGAAGAACTCCCCGATTAATTGCCCCATCTTGAAGTTTAGCAAAGAAAAAAACAAAGGCTGGTTAGTAACATAATAATGCATAATAATGTTTAACCTGTCCATAAAGGCAACCAAGGTGATGAAGCAAATCATCACCTTGGTGTGTGTGTGCGCGCGTGTGTGTGTGTTAAAGCCGTCCCATTGCGACGGAATTGAAATGCCTCAACAGCGACAGCTTGTCCGGCTGCTTCCCTCCACTTAATAGTTCTACTGTGGTGGTATTTAATGTGAAGAGGCCCGGCTTTTTAAAAACTATTTAAAGGAACGCACCTAAATCATAGTGTGCGGAAAATGACCACGTTAATGAAAACAACGTTGCCCTCAGCACTCCCCTGCAGGCGGTCCTGGGACTCGAGGGAGTAGTCGGGAATTCAGGGACCACAGGGTGCAGAGTAATGACAACGGAAACCTGGACTGGAGAGTGTATGCTTGTTATGCAAAAAAGGCAGGACTGGTAGCCTGAGGCCGGGAGGGGAGAAACATCCATACATAAATATAGGGAGGGGACAGCTGTTCCTTAATAGCCTCTGGTAAATGGTGCCTGAGGTAATTAAGGTGCGCAGTGGGAACGAGAAAGACAAACACACCGAGGTTTGCTCAGGGACCAGGCAGCTTTTTCAACAAAGAAGTTTGGAGATCAGAGGGAAAACGATTGTTCATAGAGTTACCAACCGTACATTTCTGCAAAACAACCGAAGTTCCTAAAATAGTTACACTTCATGATGTGTCTGTAACATTTGCTGTAAACAATTTTTCGAGAGAAATTGATTATCTCAATTTATTTGATTGAGATAAAAATCTACCATCCCAACACCAAAATGCAATGCCTCCAATGATAATATGATCCAAGGGATGTAAAGGTTGTTTTGTTTTGGGGGTTTTTACATAGAAGACAGGCAACCATTGAGTAAAACTTCATTAAAATCACTGAATGACTAAAACTCACATGTAAAAGTCTGTTTGGTCCAGTTGGTGAGTAAAGATGGCGTCTTTCAGAGGACAGAACTTCCTATTTGCCTGCATGTAATCAAACTGCTTCAAATGTGTATCATTTCTGTGCAGCGATAGGAAAATGTTTGACCTACATGTAGGAACTCGGTGTGGATTTCAAGTAAACTACAGAAGTGGTTTGTGAAAAGGAGCAGAACAAATTGGGATGGCCAGATTTCATGACCAAAGACGTACAGCAATTATTTCAAGCCAAACTAAATGTTAATCCGTTTAATGAGGTTTTGTTTCGAGTCTCACCAATGTTTCTTCACCCTCTGCTTTCACTAGAAATGTTCACCAGGCAGACAAACATTTGAGTCCAATGCCACCAGTTCACTCCACCATGTACATACCTGCATGACATCCCATTACCCTGCTGTCATTACGGTCAATATCGGGGTGAAGAAGTAAGAAAAACATTCCATTGCTCTACAGTCTGAAAGACAGCAGCTGTTTGGATAAACTGAAGCCTCATTTCCATTGAGTCGTACGGCATGGGTTTTCAGCCGTAATGGTACTGTTCCATTGTCCTGAAGGCGATCCAGTAATCGTGGAGTTCAAATAGATTGTAAGGGAATAGCTTTCACAATGGAAACAGACCAAACAGATTACCAATCCGCACCAGCCCATTCCAGTGGAATGAGATTACATGAAAGGACTCAATATTCCATTAAGCTCGCTTCACTTGTTTATGTTTAGACCCATTTACTGTACTGTGAGCTAGCACAGGAGGCAGGATGGGAAACACTGAGTCAAAATCTATGAACCTACCAAATATTGTATCCAAGTTACACAAGTTGATGTAAGGATGAGCTTTGTCATGTTGTGCAAGGCTTGTTAAAGTTGATCAAAAGTCGCCAGATGAGCAATTTGATTGTTCTTTAGTAAAACCCCACAGTAGAAATTCATACTTAGGGCACATTTACCAATGGAAAAACAACATCTCTTTGGACAGTAACTTTTAATGTAATTTTCGTATTTGGTAATTAACATAAATTGTTAATGTAAGTCATTTCTGTAATCTGAATCTCTTCATTAAAAAAAACAAAACAGTTTTTTATGAAAGATCCAAGAAATGGTTCCTAATAAAGGTGCGTGACTTTGATTAATAACTTTAGTGTGGATGTTTGCTTCATCTTACAGTAATCTGTGCAGCCACTATGATCTACGTGTGGTGTGAACCCCTGCTGTTGTCTTAATATCTCCGCTTAACACTGATGTGAGTTTTGTGCGGCAGCCGATGAATATTCACCACCACAACAACCCAAGGTGTTGTTTCGCACTTGTGTGTGCGCGTGTGTTTTCTTTTTTTGCATGCAAATGGGTTGTGTTTTAGATGCTTTTGGGGGGGGGGAGCAAAAAATGGAATAAAAAGATTGCCGTCAACAACAAGCAGCGATAAATGTGATGATGATAGTGATGATGGTGACAGATTTGATGATAAGACAACAGCTGTCACTGATGATGACTGCCATGACAGTGATGCTTCCTTTGTGAGTGTGTGTGCGTGTGTGTTTTCCTGACTTATTTTCCTCAGCCCAAGATTGAATTCCACGGCAAAAAAAAAAAACGCGCTTCGCTAATCTTTATAAGAATGTCAGGTGTGTGCGTGTGTGGGTGCGCGTGCGAGCGTTGATTACACCCTCTTCGCCAACATCGAGAGCCGACATTTCTGGAGTGCGTGTAATTACAGTGAGCACACAGCCTCCTAAGCATCCTGTCAATCTGAATCAAAAAAGAACCCACACATGTACGCATGCATGCATACACACACACACACAAAAAAAAGAAAAACTATTGTGCTTTGACTGTGTCCTTTCAAGTGCGTGTAATTAGCGTGCGTGTGTGTGTGTGTGTGTGTCTGCGTGTGCTGATGTGGGTATCAGATTTTAGCCCCACACTTGCTGTCCTAAGTGAAAATTTGGCTCCAGAGACACGCATGCATGTCAGCACAGGGCTCGCTCCTTGCTCCTCCTCTTTCACAATGTCAAAACTTGGCTTGCGCGCGCACACACACACACACACACACACACACACCATCGCACTCCCGGTTAGACGCAAATTGACAGTCAGGTGTTAAACAGAGGGTATACCGATTACCCTTTTAGCTTATAGCACAATTATGGTCTCTATGAGCATCTTGGCCCGAGGCCACGGCTGTCAAAACTGTCCTGTTGCCTGAGAATCCGAGACACGGAGACAGAGGTGTGTTCGCTAAGGAGACATCAGAGGTGTCAAGTGAAAACCCTGGATTAGGCTCAATGACAATGCATTTTAAAGTTCACTGTCAACATGTTTTGAAAGTTTAACAAGCAAAAAAAAAAAAAAAAAAAGAAAAATCAGTTAGAGTGAGACACCAGGAGCCACTTAAGATTTTGGAAAAGATAATTGCTGTCGTTCCACTGGTTTCTACACTGGTCCAGAACTGGTTTGTGGGAATTCTGCAACGTTATTTTCTGTGAATACAGTCACTGAACTTGTTCTGACCTACCACAAGAACCCAAACACTTTGTACACGTGGAAAAAAAAAAAAACTCTCATGTCAATCAAAGCTTTCAAAGGAGCCACACCCACAATGGAGTGTAACTGGTAACATCATAATGATACAATAATTCCTCAGACTGCACTGATAGAAATTACGTTCCAGGGATTATTAGTTCTTCCTCTTGTCAAATTGTGCGATGATTGCAAGCTGAAAGTATTCATGCCCCTGGAATGTTGTCAAATTGTGTGCAAATTACTCTGCATGGTTTGTATGGAGTTTCTAATGTTCACCAGCACAAAGTAACCAGCGATTTGTTCGTTAGAAGTGTAAGGATACGCACTTTTAGAAATCGGCCCACCTGAGGTCGATCTTTGCAGAACCACTTTTTGCTTTGGCAGCTAAAGTTTGCAGGTGTTTTCTGGCTCTCCCCTCCACCAACTTTAAACATCTAAAGGCTTAATGTCATCCCATCTTCCTTTACAGGGTAGATCAGCCGGATTTAATTGATTAAAAATACACTTTCAACCCTCAAAATGGAGTTTAGGTCTGGACTTTGACTGGGCCGTTCCAAAATAGAAACATTGTTGTACAGAAACCATGTCAGTTTTGCTGTGGCTACTTGTTTGAGGTTGATCTCCTGCTGGAATTTGAACCTTCACCCAGGTCTCAAGTGCTTTGCAGCCTCTTAACTGCTTTTTTTTTTTTGCATTTAGCTCCATCCATCTTCCCATTAACTGACCAGCTGTTTCAGACTAGCTTTTTCTGCCAAATATAGTTTTACACAGAGGCCAGAAAAAACTTCTGGTTTCTACACCAGGAAATGTTTCTATATTTTGACAACGATATACTGTTTTCCCTCCCCTTCATAGTTATGTATTGCTTTGCTTTTGGCCTGTCATAAAGTCCTAATAAAATATAATAAGGTTTGTTGGTGTAATGTTATAAAGTCTGAATTAGTATGGCTTCTTTCACAAAAACACGTAAGCTCATCATTTCACACGCTCGCCCACTTTAGCTCTGAAGTTTCAATGACTTCCTTCATTGCCTCCTTCTGAGATCCACACTAATGTTTTACATATTCAGACATTTTCAATTTATAGCATTACGGATTTTTTAAACAGCAGCATGCAGGTTTTTTTTTTTTTTCTGTTTTTGATACTTTTAAGGGTTATTTTTCTTTCTTATAATCCTTCAAACTCCTCCAATTAGATGCATTTATCAAAAGGAAATCTCCAGTCCACGTTATTTCAAGTGTGTGGTGCTCCTTCATGTTCAGGGTTGTTTTAAATTGCTGTTTCAAAATGGGCTGTTTATCTCGAAAGAGATGCTTTTATTACATTTTCTGATGCGAGGCAACAAAAGCTGTTTTGCTGGTCAGCGTACGTCGTTCAATCTCTACACCTCACTGTACGATGTTTCATGTGTTAAATATATTCATGATGGAAAACCCCGGCGGCGGCGGCGGCTGCTGCTGCGGCTTGAGTTTCTTCACCTCGCCGTCTCTCTCTCGCTCTCTCTCTCGCAGCAAAATAAACAGGGAGATAGCAAGAGGAGGGTGGCGGGAGCAGATAGAAAGCGGGGGAGTCAGGAGTGGGTGAGAGATGCGGTAAATTACATTGTCAATTCAAATCCTGCCACTAATGCATCTCATTGAGCGCGCGACGCCGTCATCCCGGATGCTCAGTTATCTGCGTCGGTGCAGCCAGCGGAGGGAGGCCGCCATGTTAACAGCTCGGCGGAAAGGCAGCTCAAAGTTCCGCTATCCGACACGCTCCCGAGTCCAGAGGAGAGAGCGTGGACGGCGGAGATGAAGCGGACACGTTTGGAATGGAAAAAAAAAAAAAAAAGGGGGGGAAAACGCGGCTTTCCCACATGAGCGGGTCTGAGAGGCTGTGGAGCCGCTTCAGGCTAATTGAAGCTAACGCCTGGCCTTTATCCCGATACAGCTATTTTCCTAAAATTATATCAGCCCCGCAACTCATCTCCTGTACCTCACACACACACACACTCCCAAGTCGCTGCTCTGCACTTTTCCACACTTAGCCCGCTTGTAGCTGTCATCCTGCTTCTCTCGCTAACCCCACCGCCAGCCGCCATTCCCATTCCTCCTCCTAGAAACTATTTCAGAATCAATTATCTCAGCAAACCAGCTGTAAGGAGTTGGTGCCAGCCACTTACTCTTCAAGTGAATAACTTATTTGAAATTCATTATTGTGTTGAGCGCCGCAACAGGGCCCTCCAAGTCTCCGCTTTTCCCTTGCAGTCTGTCGTCCTTTACATAAACTAACTACTGCACCACACTGATGGGTTTTTTTTTTTCCTTCCTCGTGGCTTCGCCTCCCCTCCTCTTCAGTTTTAGCCAGTGAAGCATACACACAAAATACACACCGAGTTCCCTTGATTGGTGCGGCTCATTTCATTGCTGTTTTCCTGCCACCGAGTCCCGAAGGCGCAATAAAGGATGTTACATATGAACATACGCTATTTTCCAAAGTATCAATAATCCTTGAACTGTTTTACTTTGTCGCAACAACAAACTTTGAATCCTACATGGAGAAATGGCAAGAAATAATTTGTCGCTAAAAACAAGCCATGTGTTGGGGACGCAGAAAAAAGCAGCGTGACTTAGCTTGTTAGCTTAAATGACACTGAGCTAAGTGTCGAGCAAAGGAACCCTGAACACATCTTCATCAACATGACGATGAAGGTGTGGCAGCATCATGAGAATTATGGGGATGTTTTTCTTCAGCAGGTAGAAAAGACTGTCTGGAAACTGTTTGACGTCAACAAAGACACCTGGAGTCAGCTGTAGTTGTCATGCCAGGCAACTAGACGGAGCTGTGAGTTTAGCATGTTGTCAAACATGCGTGCGCTTTTTGACCTTCAGCTTCTGCCTCATTGCACAGTAACCCGTCTTTGCCTCCCCTGAACAAAATACTGATGTTACACATGTAGAAATTGTGTCAAACTGAACGGGTTAAGTGACACAGCACCATTGTATCTGCGATTACTTTTGTTGTTTTCCTCTTCCCGCTCATCCGTAAAACAGACCCTACAGAACTGGATCGCAAGAAAAATGTTACGGTTTAACAGAAGAGCAACTCCCGAGTGTCTCTCCATGCAATAACGTGTTTTGCGCTGCGCTAAGGTGGGCCTAAGTAGACTTCAGCTCCCATTTCGAAGAGGAAGTACGCTCAGGCGGCGCTTAGCTGCTCTGGTAAAGCTGAAATTTGTTGGATTTTGACCGCAATGGTAGCCAACAGAGACAAGATGTCAATTAAACAACTAAAAGTCTGAGCAGAAAGGAGCCAGTCACGAACGCCTTCACGACGCTCTCTGAATCACAAGGTCTCATCATATAATTCTTACCTGCCGCACCATCGTAGGTGCAGCTATGTTGTTGCTTTTAGCTAAGAAAAAACTTGCTGTTTTGCTCCCTGCTGAAGTGCAGCGCCATTAGTGTTGTTTTCAGTTCAGCGCCGGAGGCAGCAAAAGTATTCAGACAGTAGCTGCATGTGCACTTATACGCACTTAGACGAATCGGATCTAGCGCTGAACAAATATTTACATCACACTTTTTAACTTTTTGATCTGTAAAAAAAAAAAAAAACTCCAATCAAAGACAAGTGGACACTTTTGAGAGGTTCTGAGAGGTTTTGAGAGGATTTGGCCTGAAAAATCTGGCCGCTGTCTGTTACTGAAGCCCAACCGACCGCTCATCATTACGCTTCTTAAACGTCTCATCAGCGCTTTGTGAAACAAGCGCACATAAACAACCAGAAAGCATAAATGACGCAGAGCGACAGAAGCACAATGAGCCTTATAAAAGGGCATCCTTGTCTCACAAATAGTTGAACCTGGGTCAACTTTTGAAGAGCACAGTCATCTGGTAAAATCTCACTGGTCAGCACTCCATGGGATTATATTCTTGTGTCTCTTTACGTTGTTTCGTGCAAAACGTTTAGCCGGTTTTTTGTTGGCGACAGTCAATTTTTGGCAACTGATTTGCGCAAAAAAGAAAAAAAAATTATCTCAGGCAGAATAAGAAGTGTTTTTGTCTCACTGTTTTTTCTTTTTTTTTTTATTTGTCACGTAAACAATTATATTGGAATAACAGTTAAAATATTGCTGAGTGAGAGCAGCCGCTCAGCTGTTAATTAAAAACCTTCAATAATGGAAGCTTTATTTCATTATTGAAGAGAGAAAGAAAAAAAAAAACACACACAACACTGAGCTTTGTGATGTGTTAATGCCGCAAGTGTTTTGGCTTTCCTTTCTTTCTTTTTTTTTTTTTTTTAAATTTGCCTATTCTTTGCCCGCCTGCTGTTCTCTCCGTCCTTCCGTACATCTTTTGGCGGAGGGGAGGAGAGTAAATGAGTGCGACAGGGGCTGTCATGCATGTTCCCGTGAAGGGCCGGTGCAGGGACAGGAGGTGTCATATCCTTACATCTCTCTCTTTCTGCCACCAGCTGGACTCTCCTCCTCTCTCCGTCTCTGTCACACCCTATATCTATATCTTGACCTTTTTTGTCTTCCGTTTCTTTCCTTCCCGCGTGATTACTTTATGTTATCCACTTTCTTTTCAGCCTTCCTTCCTTGTTTAGTTCTCATGTAAATGATAAGATGTGGTCTTTTTTTAAGAAAACAAAACACATTCTGGGTCAGCGGACAATAACACACGAAGGTGGAGGTGATTTTATGCTCAACAAAGAGCTGAGACCATTTATTCGTTGGCTTAATTTATAGATAAAAACAAGCCCAATCATTATTTATTTAATTTTTTTTTTGCCATTTCACCTTGTGCAGGGTCACTGGTCTTTTTTCACCTGTCATTTTTGGCTCTACCCCAACTTTTTTGCAAACAAAAATAAGGCCCTACCCTCAATTTAATTCATGTCTAATCATTTTTCTTGCCTGGTTTCTCTGCGAGTAATTTTTATTTTTTCATTTGTGCCTCCCTGCAAGAATATTTCAAACAAGTTTCTGGAGGTGTTAACTTTACGGGGAGCTGTGAACCTAACTGTTTTTTTTACGCGACTGACCTTTTAACTGAGGCGTGCTCTTGCTGGTCGTCATTAGATTCATCAAACATTTCACTTCTTCAAGCTGAGAAGAGTGAAAACGTTAACCCTTAAAGGGAAGATGACTTCTGCGTTTTTGGAAGAACATGGAGATGATCAAAACGAATGTAAAGAAAACAGAAAGCTGACAATTTCCAGTGCGAGGTGACGACATAGTCAAAATGCTGAGTCATGACTTCCTGTCCTATTGAACACAGAGGTCTCTCCAGTGCAAACAGGAGTCCAAATCACAACTGGAAGAAGAACAATAGGTATCTTTGTTTGTCTGAAAACCTGTCAAAGCAAACTCCGAGGACCCCTAGGTCGACTGACCTGGTGCGCCTGACCCAAATGTGGGGCGAATACAGATTTGTGCACCACTTCAGAGTAATTCACTCCTTCGCTTTTCCGCAGCAAACCAGAAAAACAACATAAAAAAGAATAAAACATCACCACTGACAACGGTCACTTCAGCTAAAGAGCTAAAGAACTCGAGTGACCAACAAAATTCAACATCTTTAAATTCATGACAATGAAAACCTACTGGGTATGAATGACACATGGTCCAAATAACGCCTACTAACTATGTGTGGTGACTTTCCTGTGGAAAACAATTAAAATATTAGTCTTGATTACAGTAGTAGATGAAATGTGCTCACTGATGGAAATGTTGACTTCGACCTTAATTTGGACTTCAGAAAGGTAGCAATACAGGTTGAATAGTCTCAGTTCCCTGTGGTAAAATAGTGGATTACTATAGTAATCGTTTTCTCACACTTTTTTTTTTCAGTATGAATCAAAGGCTCCCATCTTCCAGCTGCCTGCCAGAGTTCAGTACGTATATGGAAATGCGACGGCGAAGCGCGCAGATTTAATAAATATATGCATGCACGCACTTGCGTTGAGCTCTTGAATTACCAATCCGGCTGCATTGTGTGCATCCATGTGACTCCTGCCTCGAAGCCTCTGGGCACCTCGGCAGCAGGAAATCGGTCAGCAGACCCATCACGGAACAAAATGGGGTCAAATTGGCCTTTCAACTGGCCCTAATCTCCCAGTCCCTCATAAAACCCACCTGCCGCTCCGCGTCGCACCTCGACAAGACAAGTAGGTCCTTTCAAAAATCTGATGAACTTTAAAAAAAAAAAAAAAAAAATGGAAAAAAATATCCGACCAAACTTGCCGGCGTCAGGTTTAGTCTGAGTCGATCTCGGAGTGTTGTATTAGCCTCTGATTTGTCTGTCGGTTTTTGTGATTTGGGATATTATTTGTATTTTTTTACCTTTATTCACATCCCCTCTCAGTTGCTTTCAGCTCAGCTTGAATGGGTTTTGTTTGCATTGCGAATGAGTGAGGGGGAGTCACGATCGATGCCAGACCCATTACGGGACACACTTTAAGTAGAGCAGCCCCATTTTAGCAATTTGGCGGTAGCCAAAGCGCACATGTGGAATTATTTGATCAATAGCCTTGTAGCTTGATAGAGAGGAGTAAATTATATGATCAATGTTGTGTACAGTGTCTGTACCTGCTCACTTCGAGAGTTTCTGTCTTTTTTTTTTGTGTGTGTGCGATTCTTTCTGCGTTTGTGTGCAGACATACCAGCGCTCGAGTCGGTGCTTTTGTCTGCACATTGTTGCCGCTGCACCGTTTGCTTTCCTTCTTATTGAAATAAAGGCCTTGTTTCCTGAGGCTCTTTGTGTTTTCTTTGTGTGTTCGTGTGTGTGTGTGTGTGCGCTTGCTTTCGGGCATAATATGCTATGTTTGACAGTGGAAACAGAGAGGGATATCAAATGGCAGAGATGAAAATAGAATGAATGGGGTAGTTGAAGAGACTAGCTAAATTATTGATGTGTATCATCGTGTGGATGAACACACAACACACTCAGTTATCTTCTTGGCTATTCACCTCTGATAACTCACTCTCATTGCTTCACAAACAAGAGCACTTCTCCCACTTCAACATGTATAATAAATATCCGTACAATACGTCATCGGGAGCATGTTTCAGTTCTCTCACAGAACCGAACACAACATCCACATCGCGTCTGACGATGAATCAGACCGAACCGTTCCGGCTTTGGGTCTGGTAGGATTACCAACATTTTCTTGAGATTTTATTTTATTTTTACGACTATCAGAAGATTAGCTATGCCTTTGAAGAATTTGAGGAAGCCCAGGTGATGATGACCTCTGCAGAGGTCGGTTCACAGCATTTGAGTTGGTAGGAGGCAGAAGGGGCATGAAGGGGCCACGTTGATCTGCTCAAACATTTATGTGCAAGTATTTGAATATGCAACCACCAAACAATGCAAATAGTGTCATTAGCCACAGTGAAGCAATTTTATTCAGTGAAGAAGAAGAAAACGATACTCCAGAATCAAAATTAAAAAAAAAAAAAAAAAAACAGGAGTGGGGTCAGATGTTAGCGGTCGTAGGACATTTCTTTTGTTGTTGGTCAAAAGACCACGAACCGTTTCTCCCACTAGGGCCAGACACGGGTGTTTGTTTTAGTCATATTTTACCCATAATGCTCTGCTATCTGTTTATGGAGCTTGAATCCCTACAAGCATTCAAACCACGCAAGAGTTCTCTCACATCGAATCGTAAGCTCGGTTTTTTTCCGGCGGACCACAATTTGCTTTCTTTGGTTCGCAATCAGAGTTCGATTGCATTCACACTTCCTCAAACTTTCTGGACAAACAATTAATATGGACTAAACAGGGATGTTTTCACTTATGTACAAATGCAGGTCAGATAGAAGCCAAAGGATTGTGAGCGTTGGGCGTCTCATGAGTGAAAGACGCTCGAGAACACAAGATGACTTCTCCGGCGACGCAAACATACACCCCTACTCTGAGTCAACGTCTGTCTCTGTGGATGAGATCACTTCCCCGTCCTGTCAGTCTGAAACATCACCTGAGCGCATCGCCCGAGCGGAGTGGCACACATCAGGGTCGAAGCGATACCCCTTCTTCCTCATGGGTTCATGATCGTGTGGGTGTCAAGGAGCTCACGGAAGAGCAAGAGAGAGAGGCGGTCTGATAGCCGGGAAAAGCGGCCCTCGGTTTGAGCCTGATTTGTTTTTGTTTCTTCCGTCTCCCTCAGCCTCTCTCCTGTCACATGGCAAAGCCTGAACTGTCGGGGAGAACGATAGGCAAACGACACGAGGAGGTCGGGGACCGGGGAGGGAGATGGGTGGGCGGATGGATGGAGGTAGGGGCAGAAGACAGGAGGAGGGGAGAGCGAGGGGACAAAGTAAAGCCTGTCACACTCACTTAGATACTGAAATATTAAAGTGAGCAGTCAGGATGTAATTTTCCTGAGAAAGCCGAGGGAACGGGGGCGGGAGAAGGTTGAGGAGTGGGGGGGATAAGTGAGGCAAGAGAAACGGTGAGGCGGGGGCCACGAGTGGCAGAGATGGAGGACGAAGAAAGGTATCACAGCTGATCTCTTTTTCCTCGCCGCCCGGTTGAGACACAGCCACACATTTAACACAACCGCTTTAATTAGCCTGGCTTCATCCAGCCTGCCTCTCTCCGCTCCTTTCCTCCACAAGATGTGAATAATTCAGCGGGAACGGTGTACCGCCGCCTCAAAGAGACAGCAGGCTCACTGATCTGCAATGTATCTGCGGGGAAGATGGGGCAGAGAAAGCGGCGCGTGCAACAGAACGTCTCGGAAATCAGACACAAGTCTTTTCATGCTGAAAACTGCAGGGTTTTAGACTTTTTTTTTTTTTTTTTTTATCATCCTTAAGGTTTTTGACTCTCTGGCAATTCTCAAAAAAAAAAAAAAAAATAAATGTTCCAAAATCTTTCTTTTGTAATTTTTGATCTGGTTGAAGCAAAAAAAATACAAAATACAATAGCACGTTTTGAATTACAACACATAAAAGATTTTTTTTTTTTTATTTGCTTGTTTTTAGCATTTGCATATTTTCTACTCTTGTACCAGTTCTGCTTTTATTGGAAATTTAATAAAAACTATCCAGCTCTAAATGTCAAGGTTGGTGTTTAGGAAATATTTAAATCCCAGACTTTCAGTAGCAATCTCGGAATAGTAACGTCTGCTTTCCTGGTATATTACCATTGAAAATGAAGAGTTTCTGCAGGACTTTGTCAAAATAATGGTGTTTATAACTGCATGTAATTACTTCATACATAAACGTGACGCCTTCAGGGATATTTGACCTGAAGGATGAACCAGATTCGAGGGACTTCCTTCATGTTCTTCCTGATATCTTGGCTGATGTCTTGTGTTTTTTTTTTTTTTTTCTCCATGTCATATGGAAGCATTTACAAACTAAGTAAGACATTGTGAATGAATCCAAAACTTAAATGGAATCATCCGTGCTTTGCCATTTTTAATAGTAATTTAATGATAATTAAAATTCATGTTATGTTCTGACTTTAAGACAAAAGAAAAATGTAATTATTTTTTATCCAGTGTAAGTTTGCGGCTACTGTTTTAAAATAAGGTAACTATATTTTAGCTCCATGGGTCTGTACCAGCGTTTCTAGGTGTTCGTGGGTCTCACTTCATTTTCCTGTCTGTGCATGCATTACGCAGACATGTCAGATTTTGCTTAGCTATGCTAGTTTCTGGCTGTCAAAGACGATTTGTCAGAACACTGTGGGCTCCAGGTTTCCTGGTAGCTGAGAAAAATGGGATAATGGGAGAAATGGTTGTGAAATGTCTCCCACTTATCATCATATTGATATTGCGCGCTCGGCAGGAGCGACTATGCATGCGTGTGTGTGTGTGTGTGTGTATATTTTATTCTTCCATGACAGCATGTCAGCCCACACCCCAACTCCCAAAACCACTTCGCTCTCTGCCTCCCACAGCAGCGGCGCTGTCTGGAGGTGGACGTTTGTGGAGAGGGACTCTGAGTGCCTAGTGGCCCAGACGAGGTGAGCGTTTCAGTGCCAGGCTGAGGTGGACCGTCCTACGTGTCAGCTTCTGGGACTTCACCGTCAGCGCTCCAGGACAAACAAGAGAGGACTCAGATATGAATGCGCACACACACACACACACACACACACACACACACACACACACACACACACACAGGGTGATATAAACACAGCTCTGCCTTGCGTCATCTTTTCGATTTTTTGGAGAAGTTTTAATGAGCTGGGAATAAAAGGAATTCCTCCGTCCCCTCCACCCTTTGTTTCTGTTTATCGCTGCCCCCGTCTCCCCTCTTTGTGTGACTTGTCTCCATTCCAATCACAGCTCGCTCCAGCGATTGTTGAGTCACATCTGAAAGACAATCGACATGGCAGCCTGAGTCAGCCAGGACAGCGAGCCGAGCGCAGATTAGTCATCCCGGTGAGGTGCTTTTGTCCGGGGACAATGACAGATCTATGAAATGAACGGGAGAGTGATGCACCGAGGGCGTCTGACTGTCTTAACTTGGATTAGAGATACCTCTGTGTGTGTGTGTGTGTGTGTGTGTGTGTGCGTGTGTGTGTGTGTGTGTGTGTGTGTTTATGTCAGACTCTATAAAAAGACACGACTCTCTGGCTCCATCTCAAAATTAAAGGCAGAATACTTCAGAGCGGCTATGTTCTGTCGTCTCGGTGACCCCGGCAGTTCAGTGTCAGATTCTTGGACAGAAGCCGTATTTTCAACCCCTATTGTCTTAATTGACTGTTGCACAAGCAGTGCAACGACTCGCCCCACAGACACCAGGGCTGTTTTGTAGCCTCCCAATCAAACATGATCCGCTGCCATTAATCTTGTTTGGTTCTGGATCGGTCACCATAATCCTCTCCGCAACAAATAGGCTTCTCCAGCAGCACGCGCTGAAATCCACTCCCAACCAGGTTCACATGGCCTCCAGCGGGTTTCATCCTTTAGAAATCCGACAACAGGTGGTGCTTTCTTTTCCCCCCCCCGACTCCCCGCAACTTCTGTGAAAGAAAGACGTCGCAAATAAGAACCTGCACGTCTGTTAAATTAAGAAGCAGAATGCTCGATAATCAAATGTGGTGTTTATTGTGCGGAGAGCTGCAAAAACACACATTTATCCCCCAGGGGAACGGCAAACAGGCTGTTGTTGGGAGAGTTTCAATATTTTATTTATTTATTTATTTTGCTTCAAGAAACGTCACTGATCAAAGCATTGGTCATGTGCAATCTGAGATTGTTTAAAGCAAACATCTTTGCAATTACATAAATCAAAATAATAAAAAAAAAAATCTAGAAATGTTACGTGCTTTGACATACTATTACAAACTTAAAAATTAAAAATGGAGGTTCTAGCTCTATTAGACGAATTAATATTCTAACTTTTAAAACGGCTTACGCAAGGATTTACAATTCGGATAAATTAAAACCTAAATCTGATTATTGTATTTCAGTTGCGAGTATGACCAAAACATCTCCAATCATTTTTAGTGTCTATGAATATAATTTATTCGACTTTCAAACAATCTACTATTGTAGGACTACCTTTGGTTCCTTATGTTACGTATTGTAACTGGTTTTTTTGGTCCCTGATTATCTGCCAAGCGTCTTAAAACACAACTATTAATCTTGTTGAGAGTGATGGTTTGTGACCACCAATTACTATCATAAATCAAAATATTTGTAGCTTTCTAAGCTAATCTGTATGTGAATTGGAGCCTTTGGACATGGAGTGCCGCTATAACATGCTTATAACTGTGAACAATACGACATAAAACTGAATGAACTCTGTAGCAACACTGCTTATTAAGAGGTATTGACACTGCTGCGTGTGAAAGATTTAACGACTCAAAAATGTTTTCTTTACATGGCAAAGACGAGACTTTAAATCCTGTGCGGTGTCGGGGTGCGGCTTATGGAAAACCTTTGACAGTTCTGCTCAAAATTTAAACCTGAAACTTGGAAAATTTTAAATGGGAGTAAAACCCAAAGCGCTTTGTTTTCCTTTTTTATTTTCCGTTGTAAAACTGTTTAAATGTGATAATTTTAACTGAATATTAACATAAGAGGCATCGATCCGAGGGATTATTGGTCGGAGTGAAAACATTCTGTAGGATAAAATAAATATAATTAAATTAAGGGGTGGATTTTACCTTCATGTGTAAGGTTTCTGATAAACACTGTGTGTTTTACAGCGCCAGTTCCTGCGCTCATGTTATTTTTCTGAAGAAGACACAACATGTTTATATGAATGAACAGGTTGTAAAGCTGCTTGTTGGACGGTTTCCCATAGAAAACAGATGGCCTCAGCAATGCTGTTAGTGTTGACAATGGAAATGTCCTGGCTGATTTAGGGACTAAGTTGCCATGTTTTGATGACACACACACTCATGCACGCACACGCACACACACACACACACACACGCTCCAACGTGGGCTGTAGCAGTGTATGTGAGTGTACAGCTTAGATTAAATCAACTTTCATCTCTGATTCTCCTCAGTCCTAGAGGGGGGTTATCATGGTCCATGGCTGCTCGGGTGCAGGGAAGGGGGTGAGGAGGCGATGGGACGACCCACAGAGACTCAGATTCAGCTGCTCGCAATCAAAAGCTGCTTTTTTTCTACCCTAATGGAGGCAGAAATCGCAAGATACACACGACCCGTATCTCACACAAAGAATAATGGAAGGAATTTTAGTCATAGCAAAGGTTGTCTTTAATTTCCTCGACACAGCTTTCTCTTACGCTTGCACTTGATGTGGCTTAGCGTCTGTCCTCGTCTGGTTGTGTCTTCGGGGAAGAAAGCCGGCTGAGTGTGGGATCTGAATTATAAATCTAAATATATACTGTACGTACACTTTCTTGTGCTGCCGGCGTGTGCTGCTCCGCGGCGCTCTTAAAAGCCTGAGCTCTCAGATCACTGCAGTCCTCTGGACTTGCGGGTCAGTCAAAACTATTTAAATGCCAAGACACTTTTGAGTAAGCACAGTGTTTTTAGCGGAGGTATAGGCTGAGGTCACTAAAAGCAAACAATACTGTTTCCACAACAGGGCCGCTCCAGAGTCTCGTTGAGGGAAATGCCAATCAAAGCTGTTGTAGGTGTATGTCAGGGCTCGGTCAGTCGGCGCACTTTTAAGGCATTTTATTTCGTCTCCAACTTTAGCGAGGAAAGTGGCAGACTGTCGTTTGTCACCGCGTCTTTTGGAATTCGACTCCGTTTCAATCTGTCGTAGAAAAGTATTTGCTCCCTTACGGATTCTTCTTTCTCAAAATAAAGCGTTTGACAAGCACATTTTAGTGGCCTGTGCAGCCTTGACTTAATAAAGCCAGTTAGGATTCTGACTTAAGACAATTTTGGAGAGCAAAGCTGCCCCAGTATGCGAAGGCAGCCAGCGTCCCAAAAAGTTCCTGTGGCAAACGAGTAGAATAGTGAACGGAAGGCGAGTTTTAAGCAATAAAAACAAAGAGAGGTTGTCATCATCACCGATCGCCTGGTGGAAAATTCACAGCCCGAATATAGAAAATGGGGTCAGGGCATTGACCTCTCCTCTTTCAAATATAATTTGACACACCAGCAAACCAAAGTGGAGACCAGTTTTTAATCAATCAGCGAAGAGATGAGCTTTTTCAAAGTTAAATGATATCATCTGACTCTGCCTCGCCTGCCCCGGTTCTTTTCCCCTCCCGTCTTCGGTCCATCCATCGTCTTTCTTTTCTTACACTTGATTGTGGTGAAATATCAGTATTGTTTACGTAGGAGATTAGGGCAGAAACGAGCAGAAGGCGGTTGTTCTGCGACGATCGAGATAAAATAGAGGCCGGCAGCGGCGCGGACGCCGCTCAACCACGCCTTATCTGGGGAGCAGACAGAGCGGCCGAACGATGAAGTTGTTCATTGTAATTATCTGCAGCAAGAGTAGATTTCATAGGGAGATTTAGGAGGGAGTGTGACAGAATAAAGGGGGGGGGGGAGGAGGACCCAGAAAGTAATGTGAATGTGAGAAAAATTAATTTTGAACGTAGACAATCTCAAAACCACCACACACACACGCCACTTTTACACGTTTTTCTTCTGCTGACTGCTCGTCATTCTGAGTATTCTCTCATCTTAATGCCGCCGTATCTTAATGACCTTTGGTACGTCGAACATCTTAGCCACCGTTCTAATAATCAGCTTCTTATGACTCATCCCCATCGCTCCTCTGTCTTTCAATCAGTGATCTTTTCTCTCGCTACCCGTCTATTGCTCTCCACTGTGATTATCAAGCTGGATGAGAATGTCAGGTGCAATCAACCAGATAAGTATCTTCAAATGGAAAGTCAATTCAATATCTGGCTAAAATAAAAGAAATATGCATCTATTTAAATATATGCACAGCATATACATACATATTTAGGGTTTATAAATCTACTTTTAAACGTACTTACTGCTCCGCACTTTGTATTCTGTCCAGTGAGGAAAAAAGTTTGTCCTGATGAATCAGTCAAAGTTTAGCTCTGAGGAATGGCTGCAGCTAAAATAAAAGCTTGAGTAAAGTTGTTGTACAGATTTAAAGTTATGGGGCAGCAAATATGCCAAAGATAAATCTTCATATAGATTTTACTTTTGGTTTCCTTCACATCAAACCGGCCGGATATTCTCACTTCCTGGTTCTGGGACGTTTTTAGGTCATTTTACCTGTAGCATCAAGATCCAGGACACTAATTAGACAGTTTTAAGGACTATTTTAAGTTGGTTGAAAGAGGATAAGCCAAGAAAAATTTAGGTTAAATAGCCTTTTAAATATCAGCAGCGCCAAAGAGCGTTTTCTGAAATATAAGCGCTTGTTTTGTTTTCTTTTTTCCTTTCCAAACTCGCCGTAACCACGGAGAGCAGAGAGCCGCCTCCGCGTTGCAGCTGTAGATCCATTTCGTCTCATTACAGAAGAAAATTAGTCATGCTTAAATGTTCACAACATCTTTTGCTTTCGAAAGTGAACTTTGTGACAACAGAAAGTCGTGCGTGATCGGCAAGTGGAAGAAAACCCATGTGTGGACATCAAAACGCTTCAAAAGAATATAATAGAAAGAGCAGTGGAGAAGCGGCCATCCCTGGGCAGCATCAGCCCTCATGTTTACCCTTATTGCACTCACTCGGTAAACCTTTAGAGCAATTTTACAATGAATATAACAGAGAGAGAGAGAGAGAGAGTGCATGCCTTTCAGCTATTGAAATGGCTTTTACCTTGATAAACGATATGGGAGAAATGGTTCGCTATAACAGCATTTATGCTCCGAAAAAGGGTTACTAAAAAAAAAAAATCCCCCGATAGATCTGGACCTACTCTATACATTCTGCGTTGAAAGACTGTGCATATTATTTAAGGTTATGAAAACTAAATGCTTAGAAATATCCCAACCGTAGAGTCAGAACAGCACAGTCAGCTTTTAATTTGCACTCATATCTGTGAACTTTAGACAAATGAACTGTTTCTGTTTGTTCTGAGCTCTCCAAGACTTAGCACTGGTATATCGAACACACTTTGACATCATGTTCCCTGATTAGTTCTGCCTAGAGTCTTTACAAAACCAAGTGTTTACATCTGTGCATTTCGGAGGGTTTCCTGGAGACATGCTTACCCGAGAGATAATAAAAGCTTTTTCTCAGCAAATCGAGCAGGAAATGAACTGAGTACCAACCAGTGGGCGTACAGGAGAATGAAGGGAAGATAAGTGGGATATTAATTTAACTGGATATGACAACGTATGTGTCATTTTGATCTGGATTTTGGAGTGAGTTATCGATCTGCAGATTTGGGCACATTTGGGTGAGTAACTTAATTTTATTGTAACCGTGTTCTCTTGTTTTTTCTGTTTTGGGAAAAAAAAAAAAATAGCTTAGCAAAACAGGCCTCTGTCACATCAATATTGTATGAAAGAAGATCTCTAATTGAGAGTTTCTTGACACTGAAATTAATGTATTCCTCAGCGACAATAGTGAAACTCATAAAGTTGGGCTGTGCCTTCTCTCCTCTTCCTTGTCCGTGTGCGTCTGCGTCAACTTGAAATGCTGCTCTGGACGTCCGAAGTGAGCAAGAATCGATGTTCCGTTTTTAGGTTGTGGTTGAGTTGTGGCCAAGGTTAAGAAAACTGTTTTGTTTTCCGTCTCTTAAGTGACGGTTTTCGTCATATACTTTATCCCTTCACCTTTTACTCTCGCCCTTGTCTAGAAGAGGCAAAATTCACACCGCCGCAAGAAATGTTTGTCAGAATAATATGATTGTTTTGTCTCTTTCTTTTTGACATCGAAAGCAAATGTTAAACACAATGACTTTTAGAGCCTGAGCCGAAAGAAATCAAAAGTGGAAGAAGAGCCGTGTCCTTGTTATCTTAAGGTCAGCGCCAGACGAGAAGACGTCTGCAAGGTCTGTGCTTCTGCAGTGCTGCTTTTCTTCCCTTTTTCTTTGCCTTTGTATTAATTTTGGATTGGCTTTTGATCGCTGCTGATCATCTAAGACGTGGATCAGAAGATATACATTGACCTTCAAAATGATCAATCCGACCTCTCGCCATGGGTTGGTCTTCCTTTTCTTTGAACCTTGTTCTCATTTTCCTTCGTTTTTCGCTGCTGCGTACATAAACGCATCTATTAAGGTCTGCTTTTATTTTTGTCTCTCTTCTCTTAGCTTCCACTTCCAAACAAATCAGTCAAATTCAGATGACGCCAGAAATATTTGCCTTTTTCCCCCCCCTCTAACAGTAACTCATCTGAACTGTTTTGAAATTGTTCGTCCCTGATTGGCCTTGTCCTCTTTACTTCCACGTCCGTCCACTCTTTCACAATCAGACTCATTCACCCCCAGGGCTTCCTTCCCTCCCCTTTCCCCTTTCGTAACTTTGAATAAAGCAAATGAGGTAAGTGAACTCCGGGGCTCAAAGACGAACTATTGACACTCCGCTGGGGACATTCCCAAAGGCAGCAGTTTATTTGACACGCAGCCAATCAGCTTTTTGCTTCTGCATGACTGACAGCGGTGGTGTCTAATTACACAGGAATGTTTGGAGGCACCCAGATAATCCTCTAAACGCCTCTGTAAAACTTAAAACTCCCCACTTTGGACTGACAAAAGGGAACAAGTCATTGTATTTCTGGCAGAATGGGGATGAGAAAATGGGGAATACCCACTCCATTTTAGCAAACGATGATGATGATGATTATTATTATTATTATTTTTGTCAGATGTGGAGTTGTAGCTTTGTGCTCGGACGCGTTCTGAACAAAGTGAAACGTGTGACATACAGAAACGTGTCCTTTCTTCCCGTTCTTTGACGACGGCGACTGAATGGCAGAGATAAGAGACTGGCGATAGACCCAGTGGTCCGTGAATTCGCGATGTTTGAGATTTTGCATCAAAACAAGACTCTCTGCCTTACAAATGCCTCCGCTGGAGACGGACTAAAGGGCAATCCAGAACAACGTGTGTTTCTGAAGGGTTTTCTTTTGAGGATTCTGAATGTTGCTTATCTGGATCGGGGAGAGGATGCTGTTTATTTAGATAAATGGACAAACCCGACTCAAAGACTAAATCCCACATCTGACTTGTTTGACACAAACACATCGTACACAACGTCTATCTACATTGTCTTTTCTCCCATGTTGTTATTGGTCAGACAGCTCAGCTCATGTGACTGAATTGATCAATATCAACTCACTCAGATTGATTGTATATTCCAGTGTTGAACATCTAGTCATAAAATCTGTTTCCTTTTTCCACTTGAGACCATGCAACTGGACACCGTTTGCAATACAGCACGTCTGCTGTAGGTTGGAATGAGGCACAAGTTCGTCAGCAAGATGACTGATTAGAAACTGAGAGCCTTTGGTGACAATAATGAAGTAAATATAAATTGCCTGTTAGGGTCTGAAGCATGGTGAGAGGATTAAAAAAACGATGCAAACGATGCACAAGTGGCTTATTTGTAATCTGAAGCCAATTCAGGCCACAATCACCAAGGTCACCATTCGATATTATGGATGGAAATCTTTCAGTTCTCTTCTATTGAAGGCCCAACGTGTCTTAATGTTGCTAACAAAAATTATTCTGAGAAGACGTTAGAAAAGGTACTTTATGGTCGAGTCAGACTAAGATTGAGGTCGTCGGCAGCATCTTGACTCAAGAGAGATTTGGCACAAAAAAAAAAAAAGCATTCCCAAAGTCTTACAGCTCTTTTACTTACGCACTGAAGGTCAAATATAAAAGGGACGTAGTCTTTTAAAATCTTGGATTTTTAACTAATCCTCAGCAGCTGTAGTACAAAATGCTTCCAAAGACCCAAAACGAAGCAAAGATGTGACGTAAGAAGAATCACATTAAAGTCAGAGAGCGACGCAGTCAGTCCTCAGGTCTACTGGAAACAGAGGCCTTCATTTATCCACCTTTGTGGAGGAAGCCAACACTCCAAGTCACCAATCTTCCACTAAGAAACCCATAAACACAAGTGGGCCCAAATTTCCTCAGAGTTTTGGGAGCCTTGCAGACTCTGAAATACAGGACGAAACTCACAACTGCCTCATTTTTCCCTGCAGCCAAACACAAAAGAGTAACTGGAACCAGTCAAAATCTCTTAAGGCTGTAGTGGCTCCTTGTTGGTGGGTTTACATGCCAGCTAATGGGCTGCTTACATCCAATTTTCATGACTAAGCTGTGTATTATTGAATCCTAGATTAAATAAACAGTCCCCAGAGTGCAGCCTCTGTCATCACTTTACGCCTCATGGGAGGCAATAAAGAGAACAGAGGATGGGGGCCGGGGGGGGCATCTTACAGTTTTGAGGTGGAATAGCACAAGTTGCGTAGTCGTCAAACCAGATTTGAGAAACGTGCAATCTGATTTGGCAATACCAGCTAAGAGTAAACCATCCTCT
This sequence comes from Poeciliopsis turneri, assembly GCA_922788865.1. NCBI lineage: Eukaryota > Metazoa > Chordata > Actinopteri > Cyprinodontiformes > Poeciliidae > Poeciliopsis > Poeciliopsis turneri. The sequence continues at coordinate 3,124,799 of CAKLNU010000911.1, forward strand.
GTCTGAGTGCATGGATCTTTGTGTAGGATTGCGGTTTTGGTTTTTCCTGAAGTTTTCTGTTTCTATTAGCAGTTACGTTTACCCTGCCTTTGCATCGTCACACCCAGAAGGTGAAAGCATTAAGAAAGCAAAAGAGACAACCTTAACAAAATGTCAAAATGACAATCAAGTGGGTGATTGAGAGAGGGAGAAAAAGACAAGTTGGAGGTACAGGAGTACTGGCTTTGGAGACGTAAAACAGACAAAAGAGAAAGAAAAATACTCCACAACCACAAAGATGGAGAAGAGAAAAGGATTTGACAGCAAACTAGACATTGCTGACATTGTTGCTCCAGCTTTAATGGAAGAGTCGTGTTCACAGGGTCATTGATCACCTATGGGAGATGGGTAGGAAAGAGCCATCTGGAGCAGTAGGTGTGTTTTGGAGGGAGGATAAGCTATAGAGAAGCGACTCTGAGGAGGAAAATAGGGTGTAGAATGAGAAAGAGGTAACGCAGGGTGCAGACGAGCAGCATTGATAGGTGATCTTTGTCAAAGGACTTGCTGTTGAAACCCTTTTGCCAAAGTGTCAATATGCAACTCTGAAAAAGACCCGTCAATCAAACTGATTCACATATGACAGATTTGACTTTTGTCAGAGTAAAATCTTCCCCTGATATGACACGAGACCGTCACTTTTGGTAGTAAAAGTTTGTTGTCGCCCGACAGTAAATTAGTAAATTGTCATGGCCGCCCTTGGAGTTTCATCATTAGGATTTTTACAGAATGATTTATGAAACACAAAAAATAGATTATGAATTTAGGATAAGAGATTACTCTCCATGCACTAATTAACTCTTACATTAGGAGCAAGTGACATGAAAAACGCATTACTAAAAGCACCAGACAATAGTGAGACAGAAGAGTAACATCAAGGGGTCACATCGGACAAATAAATGTACACGCAGGAAGATGTTGTTAGCCGTAACAAGAAGGGAAATGAGACACTTGGAGAGTTTAGGTTCGAACGTTGCCACAGCTGCAGCTCCCGCTCAGACGTTCAGGCTCTGCAGTCCATGTTGTTAAATCTGTCGGCGAAACTAACGGAGCAAAAGATTTTCTGGCCTGAGCTCCATCTTCTACACATTTGCTGTGTCCCCTGTACAACTTGTGCCAATAAACTGCCTTCTTTTTATCATCCTTTCATAAAGAACAACCTTGCCGAGCGCAGTCATCGTCATCATCCATAAAGACTCCTTCATGCTCATGACAGGTGTTGTGTCAGTCTTATGCACACCCCTTCATATGAAGAAGACGTTCTATCAAAAAAGCGGAAGCACGAGCAGCAAAAGAAAACAATTTTCTTTTGCATCCGTTTTTCTCAAGGTCGCGGAGCGATGTTTCTCCAAGGTGTTTCGGACTGAATCCATCCAGCAGAAAAGCTCAACTGAACACATTCCCCTTTGCACACATGGAAACACACAGACTATACAAACAAACTCCACCAGGCCTTTGAGGAGTTAGTCTTGCTCCTTCATGGCAGAGGAAAGACATACTTTGGCTGCCAGACACACACACACACACACACACACACACACACACACACACTCCCCTCCACCCCGTTTTGAAGCCTTCCCACTGATCATCACACACTTGGTTGGGTCTAGTGAAAGCCTGCGTGTCTATGCGTGTATGCGTGTGTGTGTGTGTGTGTGTGTTCCCATATTATGACATGAGTGCTTATCTTAGCATGTGCGATTTAACGTATTATAGGGCTGCTCTGTTGTGGGTGCGAGCGCGCCCGTGTGAATGTGTGTTTTACTTGCACTTGACTGGCCATCTATGTGAAAATGAGCGAGGCTGCGGCTCTGAGGTGTGACCGTGTGTGTTCTGCCTGTATGTTCTGGCCTGTTGGTGTTTATCTCGGGGTGGTATCACAAGTGCCAGGGCAGCCAGCGTGTGTACACTGGGCTGGTGAGCGACGGGCGGGAGCAGGAAACGGTGAGAGAGCGAGAAAGGCGGAGAGTGCGGGGGTCCCCTGGGGGTTAAAGGTGCTACATCATTATAGTCCGTTCTAGGTCAACCTGTTGTTCTCTTCCTCTCCATCTCTCTGTTCCCTCCCTTGCCGGCTCTCATTGGCTTGCACCTGCCTACTCCGCCCCGGCATTGTGCCGCTGAGAAAACGTTTAACCGATGCTGAATGAAGCAGCCAAACCCCCTCAATCCCAACCCTCTCCCTTCAGTGTTAGAGAGCTAGCAGGGGTGGGAGGCAGGATACGGGGAGACAAGGAGAAAAGGGGACAAAGGGCACATTCTCTCCCCCCGCTGCCCCACCTTTCCCTGCATACTCTGCCCCACTTCATTTGGGCCCAACCCAGAGCAGAAGGCTTTGTTTTGGGACAAGGCAGAAACAAGGCCGATGGTTCTGCTCTTCTAAAGTGAGCATCCCAATACGGGAAGAGGGGAGGGGATGACAGGAACGCTGTAGAGCCAGGTTAAAAGCTACAGACATGATATTTCCTGCCAAACGGGTCACAGACGACACTCCCACCCAACGGCCTCATCTCACCCCATAAGTTATTCAACATGATAAATACTTAAAGGTCCTTGAATGATCTTGCTTTAACATCAAAATGGCATGATATGTTTGGACTCATCTGCTGTGTTTCTGCTTTTGATCATTTCTTTATCGTTTACTTAGATCTGGGCTTAGTTCATTCCTTCTTGAATCATTATTATTATTATTATTATTTGTGCATTAGCATTGGGCTCCTTAAATTACACTGCTCAACAGTCAAAAAAGTGTCTGGGCTTTTTCAACTGTTTTAAGGTACTTTTGACGTGCTGAACCCAGAAATTCCTTTGGTTTTGCTCAATCAAGTCAACTTTCTGAGTGCAGCATGAGCATCAAATGCGTGACTTGTTCTCACGTACGGATCAGTTTCCCGAAAATCTGGGATCAATGAATGATGAGCAGGAGGAGAGACTGAATCAGGACAGAAAGGAGATGGAGAATTTTACACAATGAAGACATAATGTTGTGTTTACATGTACTTTCCCTTATCAGTGTTTGATACTCAATTTACAGAAATCCAAGTCTTAATTAATACACTGATGGAAAACATTTTTTTTTTCACCTAAAGCCGTTTTTGGATGAGAAATATTAACAGAAATGAATTGACGACGTCAAAAAAAAAAAATCAACAAAAATATGCAACGTAGCCCTGATTCAGTTGGAAAAAAAAACATTGACAACTTCCACAAAAAACATTTTTTTATCATTCAGTGTAACGATAAACACAAGTTGTGCAAGGAAAAGACACCTCTCTGTATCATCGCACTCACAGTTCAGATTGTTTACATTAAGACATTAAGGATACCTGTTTAATTGCTTATTCATACAGGAGATTTACCAGATTAAACAGCTGGAAAGTTGCCGGGGGCGACCTCCTAATCCTCCGGGATAAAGTCTGTCAAACGTGACGAAGGCGCCTCAGAATCCACGTTGGGATCTGTCAGCGCCATGAAACTCATCGCTTTGTGTTGCTCGTAGTCTTAATTTTGACAGCGCGTTTGAAATGTAGAACCTGTCAGAGTCTCACGACTGAAATGTATCTCAGTCATAGTTGCATTTTTGTCACCTGCGGTCATTTTTTTGCGACATAATTGTGAAAAAGGTTTAGTCGTCTGAATCTCCTGCAACTATGATGGACACGCACGTAAAATAAAGTCGGGTTGCCTGCAGATCCTTCTCACAACTTAAACAAAAAACACTTTTAATTATGCCTTGAAGATGGAATGGAATGGTGCTCCCTTCTATCTTTAATATTTTAGATGGCGCTATTCCAGTTACCAGCCTCCTCAGTACAGCTATGTCAGATCAACCATGACATATCTGTAGCAGGTGATGAATATAATGCCTCACAAACAGTGGACCGCTCCTTCACCCCAACGATCCAGACTAGAACTAACCAGAAATACCAAAAATAAATAAATAAAAATGACAGATGGAAAATGATCACAATGAAATTGCTTCCGAAAATGTAAGAAACCGAATAAAGAAAAAAGTTTGGTTAAACTTCCAAATGAAGCGAAAGTCATAATTAGGTATTTGGCAAAAGCCGGGGCTGAGTTTGTTTCCATTGTTCGGTATCACTCCTCGGCTCATTACTGTAGGAAGTGTGTTTCGTAACGTGGCTTTCTCCCAGGTTCTTCTTTTCTTTGCCCTCAGAACAATAAGCCTCTGATATGGAAGAAAAGAAGCACTTTTTTTTTTTCAATCCTATATGTATTTGTTTAAAAAACGAAGAGAGAGACAGAGACAATACGCTTCCAGCTCGTCTCTCGCTCATGTATACGCACAGAGATATACGCACGTGAACGTATCCATGGAGTGAGGCTGAAAAAAACAATTACAGTTTCTCATTAAGGCACTCCTAATCCCTTTATGCAAAACACAGTTACACAAGTACACACAATGAGCAGAAAGAGAGAATGAGGGATGGCAGAAAAGAGGAGGGAGAGTGAGGAAGAAGAAGAAGAAGAAAAAAAAAACCCGGCACAAATGCGGGGGAGAATAATTACATATATCATGAAGCCGTGCCTTTTATTTCGGATGTCACTTCTGATGTCAGTGGCCGGCTTTGGCGCTAATTTGAATTCAGACCTTTATCAGTCGCCGGCAGCAGATTTTGAGTGACAGCGCCACCAAACGCCTCTCGCCAGCCGTCCTATTGATTTCTCTAAATCCCCAACAATAGCATTTGCATGCTTGTTTCTGTTATAATACAGATATGCCGTTTCGGAAATTAAAGAGCGACAGGCAGACCAGAGGTAACTAATTGTGTGCCTGTGTAATGAGTGCAGTTTCAATTTGATATAACCCACAGCTTTTCCCCTCGCAGGCCCGCGCTAAGTACTTTCAAGTCTTTGTGGGGGAAATAATTGATTTTTTGTGCTTTGGGCACAGGGAAAACTATTATGATCTTTTTGAATAATGGCAACGGGAGAAAAGGAACATTGAACAATTTAAATTGGTATTAGAGGAAGGCAAGGAACGCGACGAGGGCTTGGTGACGGTTAGAGGACTGATAGCATGGCAGACTCCCGGGTTTGACTGACAGTTCGCAAATGGCTACCGGTGTGTTGATCACTCATTCTCTTGAGGCGGAAGTGGGGCAGAGCGAGGAGTCATGATGGGAGTAAGTAAAGCCACAATGAGTCTGGCTGGTTAACGCCGGCTGCAGGAGAGGAGGCGATAGAGGCGACGGCGGGCGGCCGGGGCGGCGCCAGAGGCCTGTTTGTGGGCCAAGGCAGTTGGACAGTGAACAAGCAGAAGAGCCGGAGTTGGCGCCTTGTCATTTAGCTTCGGGATCCCGGGCGTTTGTCCCGAGTTGATTTTCAAGCAGGGAAGAGCGACGTGAAAGCGGAGCGTCGGTGTGCATTGTGTGCAAAGACACGCGTTCATTATGTTGTACTTTGATAAGAAAAACTATATTTATATATTTTTACCCCAAAGATATTTTCTGCAATTTGTCCCACTAGACAAATTGCATTATATGCCACCGCAAAAATAATGACAGTAGTTGTGGTCATGGTTTCAGACTGTTTGTTTTACAAATGCGAAACTGAAAGGTTTGATGTCCAAATATGCAAAAAAAATTAGGCCCCCTTTACTTTGAAACCCTAAGGTAAAGTCGTGGAGGAGTGTCAAGAAGTAATAGATTGTTGAAGGGAAGCCACAAGAAGTCCCATTTGCCTCTAGCCGTGTCAAAATCTTACACCGCACATCACTCTGAATGGAACATTGTCTTTGTAAAACACGGTGGTGGCAGCATTATGCTGTTGCAGAGCACTTCTGGGGTGCATGTTCCTCGCAATCACATTGTCTTTGAATGTTACATTCTTTATCGCCCCACTCTATTGTTGTCATGGCTGTATTTCCGTGCTCTCCCATCATCAGTTTTTCTCTTTCGCGTTTAAATTCATTGCTCATGCATTTTCTTTCTTCCCCTCGTTTTGTTTTGATTTCGTTACTGTTGTGTTGTTTTTGAACGGTGCTTATTAAAAATAAATCAAGTGGTAAAAGTGCAATCATCCCTCACAGCCTCCTGTCTTGGATTTTCCGTTATCACAACTCTGAGCCAAACTAAGAATGATGCACTACATGAACATCATATAAAATAATTTGCTTAAATGTTTGCTTCACCCTTGTTGACTTGGACATGGAGGCTTTTCCTTCAACCAGGCGGTGTGATCATTTCTGACTGAAAACTCAGAAGTTCTTCAACCTTTGTTGGTTGTCGACAGGTGTGATCCTCTCTGCAACCAGACAAATGTCAAACAAAAAGAAAAAAAAAAAACATCAGATGAAGACCTGCTGTTTCAGGGAATTTTCTATCTTCATCCTTCCTTTTGAGAGAAACGTGTTTCTCTTTACAATTCTTTGCTTTTTGACCAGATGACACAACATAAACTCAACGCAAAAAGTCAAACGGGCAAAAAAAATCAATTTTCGGAGTTTTTCTACAGTGCACATTTCACTCTAAAAATACTTAGTTATAATACTTTATATCCATTTATATCAGGCATTAGGCCCTGTCCTGATGACAGGAAGTGTGATTATGAGTGAGACTGTCATGATTTAGAAATGTCATTTTGTCCTTTTGTCCCTGCCTCCTCTCCTTCCCTCCTGTGTTTCCTGAGGCATTTTCACCCCTTTTGTGACAAAAGCACGGTTTATTAGTTAATTCGGCGTGTTCTAATTTCACACTCTTAATTTTACACAGAGATAAACAGGTTCCTCTATTATGGTGGAGGGGAAGGAGGAGGAGAGGGGTTGCGCTGCCAGCTTTGCACTCCAGTTGTCTTTTTTGTTTTTTTCTAACACAGTAAAGGGCAACAACCATGACATGTTCTCGAGTCCTTTGAAGTCCACTAGCTCCCTATTAAAATTACAAGGAGCATTTTCTGTGGCATCATCCCAACACCAGAGGCTCCTGGGTGACAGTAAAGTACAAAACTGTCAGCCAGGAGCCTGCAGGAGGAGGACGCGTTCGGGAAAGACACGCTGTCAGCGTGCTGTCTCTCTGAACCAGATTCACCGCTGCATCGCAAACGTTACATGTGAGAAAGTCTGCGTCACGGCCGCCATGACTCCAGTTCTGGTGCCACAAGTACAGGAGCTGACATTTCTAAACAATTTGTTTTGATTAGACATTTTTTTTGTTTTTTTTTTTTTTACTTGGATTTTGCTCAGTCAAAAAAGTATTACAAGCAAATACAATAATCTGAGGTTTTCTTATTTTATGATTAATTGTCAAAAAGCTGGGAAAATTATGTTTCCCAAATTATTTTTGAATATCAAATGTCTGAAAAAAATTTATTTATATACCGGTAAAAAAAAAAACCAGTAATATTATTTTTAATCCATATTGGGTTGAATTTAATATATTTTTAAGTTACCTTTAAAAATACTGAGAACTGTTTTTATTTCCTTGCAGTTTACACATTACATTATGTGTATGTTTATTTTCCTAATAGATACCGTGTTTATCTCCCTTTCACGCAAAACATAAACTGTATTTTTAGAAATAATTTTTTAGGTTGAATTCTTTTTTTTAATTCAAATATTCATTTCTCACAATATTAAGCATCATTAAGACTTTCCCAAAAAAAAAGCTTAAAATGCTGTTAGAAATCAGATTGCGTTCCAGTGATGTTTTCATTGAAAGTGTGGAATGTGCTAAATTGAAATACAGAGGCCATAAATGGTTTTTTAGAAAACTGCGTTTTCACTCAGTGCTCGAGGCGGCTGTATATGAGATATTTTACGTAAGGGGAACGTTTGGGCTCAGTGGCTCCAGTCTCCATAATTCAAAGTGGAATCAAGTGAAATCACATTATGAGACTAATGACGCAGCATGTGTGAAATACCTGCGGAGATAATGAAAGCTCCAGACAGAGCCTGTGCGTATAGAGTTTGCAAGTTTTTGTAAATAAGACGAAACAATACTATATTTTGAAGTTGCAGTGGACTAATAGTTAGGAATACGTCAACTTAAAGATATTCGGGTCTGCGTGAAAAAAGTTTTTTCAAATATTTTTAAGTAATTATTCTTTGAAAAAGGCTTTTAAACTTTGTTTAAAAATATATATTTAATCTGTAGAAGAAAAAAAAACAAAGGTGACATAGTAGACAGGACTGTTGTAGTAAAGTCACTGAAATTCACCACAAGTAATGATGATGTGTGGACCATGTGACTGGTGTCTAATGCAGTATCATTTTTTAAATAGTTGCAAATTGCTTGTCTTTATAAGAAAGAAAAGCAAAAGTTTATATTTTGAGCACCCCAAAAGCTCGGTGCCACAGGCTACTGCCACTTCTAAATCCATCCCAGACTGGAAGGGCGCTTGAGCTGTGCTCATATTTCCCCTCAGCACGGTGAGATCACTGTACCAATCGAGAACATGACTCGAAGCATGCACTGCCCTGCAGTGTGTGATGCAAAATGAGGCACTTCAGAGCGCATGGCCTCTCTCCTTCTCCATCATTCGCTTCTTACCCCGCTTCCCATCAGCCGCCCTCTGCCTGCGTCTCCACGCGCTCGTTCAATCTCCCTCCATCCCCGCTTCCTCCTCCGTCTTCCCGCTCCTTCCCTCTTCCTCGTCTCTCTCTCGGAGGGGGAAGCGGCGGTGGTTAATTTAGTTGGTCATAACTAATAGCGGCTAATCTGCAGGCGGGAGTCTGCCGAGGATATTGGACAGTGTCGAGGTTAATCGCAGCCCGCCCGGTTAGCCAAGGCAGACGAGAGAGGAAGAGGCGGAGGAGGAAGAGGTGGAGGAGGGCTTAATTCCACCGAAGGCAAATGGCAAGCCGGTTTTTTATCTGGGCCTCTGATAAGGCGCCGCTAATACACCAAGGAGAATGGATGCTCAAGGGCCGGGTTCCCCTTATCAGCAAACTTTACAACAGGAGCCCCGGACTAACGGTGCAACCCCCACAACGTGCACAATAAGCACCTCATTTCACCTCTCAAGCAGAACTATCACCACACCAGCACCCACCACCCGCCCCTCACGTACACCGCATCCTCTTCACTTCACTTTTCCTGGTTGCCAAACCCCGCCCGACCGCCACCATCCAACGCCGCCCCACCCCGAACCTCCCCCAGCCCCCCGCGTTTACGCGAGCTAACCCGCTAGCGCTTCACGCCCGCCGCTTCCCTTCCCGTCTTCCCCGCAGCCCAAAGCAGGCGGCCACCAGGAACGGTGGGGGGAGTATTATGAGCGTGGGCTAATTGGAAGATCACTCTAATGCATTAAGAGATAAAATAGTTTGGCTGCGGGCCTAGAGGCAGGATCAGAACAACATTGGAGGAAGCTATCTGGCCCTGTCACACATTCGCAGATTTCCATACTAACACAGAGAGAGCAATTACCCCAAACACAGAGCTCTATTGGTGCTACAACACATTCCCTGCCAGTACCACGGCCCCAGGAAATCAGACGAGGTGTATGCGTGTGTGCGTGTGTGAGGGAGTGTGTCTGTGAATAAGCTTCAGCAAGGGAGGGAATTAGCTTACTGTTGTTTGATTGTGTATTTGTTTTGCTGGTAAAAGACGCAGGAATCGGCTTTAGAAAGGAGTTTGTGTTTTACAGGGTGGCCTCGGGTGTGTCGGATTCGGGGGGATGTCGGCTGAGCGGAGGGGCTGGAGGGGACAGAGGAGGAAGTGGCACTGCAGACACAAATCCACCAAAACAAAGATATTAAGACAGTAGGCTAATCAACACGGCTAACAGAGAAACAGGCATCTGCTTGCTTACACCCCGTCTGTGTTGTTTTTCACATGCTAATCACTGTTTGTTATCACCGGCGGTGGGAGGTGTGTGTATTTGGGTGTGTGCGCGTGTTTGTGTGTGTTTAGCTGATTTCTCTGTTTACTTCTCCTTGGAAAAAAGAAGAAAAAATAAATAACGCATCCTCTGAGCTCTGGGTTTTTGTTTTTTGTTGTTGTTTTTTTTTTTAAATGAGATCCATCCCGTTTAAGCCGCGCAGCGACCCTCGCTTAGCTGCAGTTTGACGGATTTTGTTCAAGCTTTTTTTGTTCAAACTTCAAAAGTTCAGGGAGTTTCATTTTCTTAACCGGCATGAAGATGGAAAGTTGACGTAAAAATGAGCTAATAATTGCCGGCGCCGGTTTAGAAATTCACAGCTACCGTTCGAAAGCGTCCAAATATTTTTTGGCTAAAGCTGGATAAAAAAAAAAAAAAAAAGAAGTGGCACTAGTAGGCCTGATCCACAGGTGCGGTACAGGTCGGTGTGGATCTGTTCAGGTTCGGTCTGCGCTGGCATTCATGGCAGATACAAGGACCCCCACATCCCCCCCGACAACACAGATTCTCCTCAGCTAAATGGATAACAAGTCACGGCCAGAAGGGGAAGGTGCTTACAGTCAGGGCGATTTCATACCTTAACCAAGACGAGACCACTTAACCAACAAGGCGACGTGCTTACGCCTAAACACACATGGCGGCCTTTGTAGGTCCTTGCTGTAGGGTGGGAGAGACGGCAGCATTTATAGCTCTCAACCATTGTTGGCTGTAAATTGCCGTTAAATCCAATTTATCGGTGTTATGGAAATGCATTACCGCCCCAGGGCGTATAGGAGTGGGTTTATTCCACACAAAAAAAGCACAACCCGCAATTTATCCGTTTCGCCTGCTCTGGTCGATTCAGGAATGGCGGCACAGCTTGGAGTAACGTAACAGGACACATAAAGTATAAGGAGAAATCTAATTTGCTTCCAAAGTAACAGAAGGTTACAGAGTAACACAGTTAATCTGTACAGTAACACCTGTAGTAAAGGTATGCTTCTTTGATTTATCCGCAATCAAAGTTTACAGTTATTTCAATCAAACTTGGCTTCAGGCAACAGAAAGCAAGAAATGAATGTAAAAGATTTGCTATTATAGTCATTTTAATTGAACTTAAAATTACTATATGTACTCTAAATGACTCGAAATGTTTATTCTCTTTGTTTTTTTATGTCTATGTAGACCATGAGTCTATTAAATAAACCAATCAACAGCTAAATGAATGAAATGGGAAAAGCTGAATAGAATAGAATAGAATAGAATAGAATAGAATAGAATAGAAAAGAATTGGTTTTAGCTTTAAAACTCTGACTCCCTCATTTAGACATGGATCTCTGCGTTTAGACATGAGTCTTTTTTTCCCCCCACACACACATTTATTATTTAAACATCTCAGTTTGAGCTTTCACACCGGTGCCATTTTTAATGTTTTTGTGGCGTACATAAAGCTAGCGATGCAAAACTCAACAGTTAGACCCCAAAAGTAAACGAAACGATGGCATCTAAAACTACGACTGCATGCTGTAGCAGCATTGACTCATGTCTAAATGAGCTTTTATGGCCTCAGAATCAAATTTATTGCTTGGTGGAATAGATCTAATCATTAACAAAAATATTCCTCCAGACATGCACTCTCAGTTGCCTGAAATCAAACGACTAAAGAGACAGTGTTGTGTGAGATGGTGTGTGTGTGTGTGTGTGTGTGTGTGTGTGTGTGTGTGTTTTTACCTCCACCCCCTGTGCAGTTTGCTAATTGCTCACAGGGTGATATGAACAACCAGAGCACCTCCCGTCTCAGTTTTCATTTCGCCAGGGGTAAACAAAGCCTCGCTCTGTGGATGAGGGGCGGCGCTAAGTGTTTGTAATTTAATGTTGTGCATGTGCGCAGATACACATTTGAAGGACCGGGGGCCAAAGGCCCAAACGATGTCAAACGATGCATCGTGAGACGGCAAATAAAAGTCTGATGCGCGTAAACTTTGGTTGCTTCCACACACTGATGTGAGCGCGCGTTCACACACTCAGACAAATCAGATCAGATCGATACGGACCGCAACGCTGACACACACGCGCTCATTGTCACTTCAAGAATAGTGGGGGGGGTTTTTTTCTTTCTTTTTTCTTTCCTATCTGTCTGTTTTTGCTCGAGTATCTCCTCTCCTCACATCTCGCATCGCCTCTGCAATCTTCTCTTCAAACCGTCCGGCGTGGAGCATTGTCTCACCTCCACTCGTCTCCTGCTCTCCTCTGTCTCTTGCTCTCCAGTCCCTCCCTCATTGTCCCCATGAAACAATTGGCAGATGTAACATTTAATTACGGCTGTATCTCCTCCGGCGCTGTTGAAGGGGGGGAGGCAAGCTAACACTGCTCAGAGCAAAAAAAAATAATAAATAAATAAATAAGAAAGAAAGGACTTACATTACAATTTGCAGCGAAGTGATTTATTCGTCCGGCAAGCCGGGGAGGAGGACACGGAGAGAGAGAGAGAGAGAGAGAGAGAGAGAGAGGGGAACCAAACGGGGAAAAGGTAATTTCTCGAGACTCGCTGCAAAAAGGTCAAATGCTTTTTAATGACTGTGTTTTCTGATAATGCAGGAGTGCGGCGGCGGCGGCGGTTGACGTGGAAGCAGCACTGATGGAGCAGAAAGAGGAGAAGGGGAGTGGGAGAGAGAATGGGCCCGGCAGTAATAAAGTTGCAGATTGGTATCACATTGTGACGGTTTAATGGAGTCTCGTGGCTGAGGACTTCATTTGCAACAGGCGTCGACCCTTCGCCTCACTGCCACTGCCACTGTGTCTGATTTCTCAATCCGCACGGAGGCCGCCGTGGTTTGTTTTGTTTTGTTTTTTTTAGCAGAGCAAATGGAGTACGGCCAATTAAATATTGCCATTCAAACGGTCGTCGTGGCTTACCGAGTGGTGATTAAAACAGGAGAGACAAAGACGTGTGAGAGCAAACTGGAGAAGCTCGATGTCCGGGATGTGGGGTAGAAATGGTAGGAAAGCAGACGCGATAAAGCCAAATAGAGTCAAACTGATTAACGGAGGATGAGCGGAACAGAAATCACATCCAGTCAAATACGTAAGAGAAGCTCATTTATTGGCTGAACTTATAGCCGGCCTTAGGAAGAAGCAAACTAAGCAGCTGTTCAGGGGTCCCCCCGGCCTGCAGGGGGTCCTGTAAGCATCACTGTTGTTTGCAACAGAGAATTATCACGCCATTTATTGTTATTGTGGGGGGGGGAAAGAGACATATTTAGGAAAAATGCAAACTAAACTTGACTGTGATGAAGTGACCCCCTCGCCCAATGACGCCTGGAAATAGGTAATGGATGGACGGATTGAGTTGATGTTTGCTAACCCTGAAAAACAGTCAGTATCATTTCTGTTGATGTATGAACATTTTCCAACTCTTAGTTCACTTGGATTGTCAACGTTTTGTCTGATAATGGATACATTTTATGTTTAGAGCAGCATTTGTTATATTGAGGCTCTGACTCAGCATAGCAGTAATAGATTCATGGGCAAAATACTTTTTATTGTTGCTTTGACATCATTGCAATCTGTAAGTACGTAAAATGAATATGTGCAACAAAACTGTGACTTTGTGCAGCTTTTGTCAGAGCAACACGTCACTCACTCGACTGGTATTAACTTTGGAGTTGCAGAACTTTAAAAAAATAACTAAAGTAAGTTTGAAATACACACTCAAACTCAAATGCTATCAGATTCATGCAATAAGCAGGTGGTTGCTAAGTACCATGGAGCATTGTGTGGCTCATATTGCAGTAAATAATGCTTGTGTCATGCATAACACACAGTACTATGCCGTAAGTCCTTCAGGTTTCCTCTTGATTTTCACAGAGTAAATACTACAGAAACTTCATATTAGTTTAATCTTTAAATATTTTCACATGAAGAATTAAAGTTAAATAAATGTATGTTCAGTTTAAAGTAATCAACTTTGTTTTATCAAAGTATTTTAATTTCCCAGTTTAATTTATGTAATCCAGTTCCCTTTAAAAAAAAAAAAAAAAAACAGCAACTTACCACTTTAATGTACAATAAATTGGAAACCTTGGCTGAAATAACGTCATCATAATAATCCAGGCATGTTGTACAAACTTACATTTATGTACAGGTGCTGTGCCGCTCCTTGACAAGATGCTGCCCTGGCAATGTGCCCTAAGAAAACCCACAGGCTGAGCAAAACATCGAATTTGAAATGAATATTAGTTGAACTGTAAAAGTCTGACTTTCCTGAAAAGCCCCCAAATCAAATTCTTCTAAGAGCCCCATAAAGCCTTGGGTTCATGCTGTTTAAACTGCTTTAGAAAATGGTAAATATGTGAAGTTAGCACTTCCAAAGTATTGTAACGGGCTAAAGTACTATAATAATAATGGTAACAATATGGATAACCAATACCACTATGCTTGCTGGAAAGATCAAACTCTGCTGCAAATTATATCTGATTCAGTTAAACTATGATCATCCAGAGTCAACTGAGCTTTTCACTTTGCAAACGTAGCTTTAGCGTATTTGATCTCAGAGCTCGGTTGTTTCTGTGTGACTCGATAGCCTGAAACGCAGTGCACATTACTCTCATACGTACGGCACGCTAATTTGTAAAATATGACTAAACTGACTCGAATGTACCACAAAAGACCACATTGTAAGGCCACTTGGAGTCACCGTCGCTAATGTAATGTAGGCAGAAGAGCAGCCATTCAAAAGTGCTTTAATTATAGCTTTGCGCATATGCAGCAGCACAGGCCGCATACTGCGGGCTCTCTGAATGAGGCTACAAGTCTGCAGGAATTATCGCTCTCTTGTTCAACATCCACACCCAAGTCCTGCTTTGAAAATTACATAATTCTCCGTATTAATGAGCGCGAATTGTACTCGACAATTAGAGACGGGTGGAAAATGTTAAGTTGGGTGTAAAGAGAAATGCTTCCAATTACACGGCGACACGGGGCCTTGTACCTTGCCCAGCCTCCATCGCTGGTAATTAAATCGGCGAGCTTCTTAACGAGGCAGCCTTGAAATAAGAGTTGAAGGGTTAATGCGACTATCATTTCTCGCCGCGGAACGACTCGGCGAGGCGCGCACACACACTCTGCACACAAACACATTAGCATAAATATACTCCACAACAACACGGAGCAGGGAGCACAGGCATTCTTTAGATAGACTTTCTGATTTCACCCCCTGCTAAAACAAAAGTAGAGTGGAGTGAGGGGTAAGAGTGGGGGGTGAGAGGGGTGATGCTGCTCCGGTGTGGCCCCAAGAAATCAATCATCTCTCATTTGTTTACAAATGACAGAGTTAAACATCTAAATCACCGTGGACTAAAACATGCTCAAGCAATTAAAAGCAACACTCGAAACCAAAATGTCTGTCCTCACTCCGGCGTTTCACCCCCAACCTAAGCTACTGTGTAACTGCGGCTCACCTGGCAACAAAAACATGCCAAGGAGTTGAGGGGCTCGGATGATTAGGGAGCTGCTGCCCCTCTGTGTCTGCAGCTGAGGGATCGGACCCTCACTGCAGATGCTTTGCAACATGTAGCTTTCTGAATGCGTCGCTGTGATCAATGTGTGTTTCGTTCCAAACACAGAGGTTTTGAATTTGGCCCGTAGCTCCCTGCGTTGCTATTTTACGTCACGGTCCCTGAGGGAAGCGTGAAAGTCTGTCTTTGTGAAGGGGGTGGGCTGGGGAGTTGTCTATTTGATAATTTTGTTAACTTTTCACCTCCGTTCAATATCCTGTCAGGACGCGGCTGACGGCCGTGCTTGCCCAGTGCCATTATCAGCAGCAGCCCGTGACTTATTGTAATGGCTCCCTTCAATCACGGGAGGATGTATTTGAATTCATAATAGCGGCAGGATCTGCGGCAGCGGGCGCTCACCCGCGCTAATGCGGGGAGAAAAGGACTGACAGCAGCACTTGGGTGTGTGTTTGCAAAAAGGATAAATCCTAATCTGCCATTTGTTTTAATAGATTACTAAGCAGTTTCTTAATATGTAAGCTGTTTGAATAAAGCTAACTTTAGCAAAATAAAAAAAGAAGACTGTGGATGTTTTCAGTCAGTTTGACCTCATCATATTTATATATGTTGAAACCTATGAACCTATGATGAGAGGTTTGTAATTTTGGACGGTATTAAATATTATCCCCTGAAATTATTTACATTTTAATTAAACTTTGGCTTGTAAATGTAGTTGCAAACATTTCATGTATTTTGACGACAAATATTATTTAAAGATTAATGAAAATGTAAGTTCTTTGCAGAAAATGAAGACTTTCAAAAAAAAAAAGTTTCTAATGTGAAATTGGAACTTTGGGTATCGGGAGATTATTAAATTAAGACTCTTTACATGGCCGCTGTGACTTTCTGCGCTACAAACCATAACTTGTATGTTTTCCAGTTTATTCCCTGAGAAAACCTTTAGCCTAACTCTGCTTTAGCCATGCATCAGCTGTTCTCCCGAATATTGACACAGTCAATGTCAATTTTATCACCTCCTGTTGGCACGGCGTGGGTATTGCAGCATTTTCATAAGAATCCCACACTCTGTTCAGACAGATTATAAAACAAACAAAAAACTTTAGCTGCTTATGAAATACCCAGAGTAGTGTTGAAGGGACATCTGTCAACACTTAGCTATTCTAATTCATCGCAGGCTATGTCGTGTCCGGCAGATACTGGAATATGTATTTTGGGAGTTTGTAAAGTGGTCTAAATGAATTGAGTAATTCAATAAATGTGAGTGCTGCCACATTTAGAAAGCTTAAGGTCAACTGCAGAGAAAGCTTAAGGTCAACTGCTAGCAGTACAGCTGTGGCTCGCAGACCGATAGCAGCAGTTGTACTGCTAGCACTACTGTAGTACTGCTGGCCACTGCACTGTTGGGTTTGTAACCAACCCAAATGTACCTAGCAATAGTTCTATTGCTAAGGCCAAACATGCTAGCAAAAATTTGATTCTTAATTTTATGACTATTTAAAAGCCACCTTAGCAGATGTGTGGGCAATCGTGCAGCGTTTGACAGAAAGAAAGCTGCACATAGCAGCTAATAATAAATTGACATATTAGAATTACAGCAGGATGTATATTTTAATTTGTTAATAAAATATATTTAGGAGTAAAGTGGCTGATCAACTCCTGTGTTCTCTTATGCTTGTTTTCACCTCCCTGCAAAAAGAAGGAAGCACCCGGATGGGTTTTCTGATCCGCTGCTGCCGTCCAGGACCCAGAGGAGTCTGGTTGTGCTGGAGAGGATCTTCTGCATTCAGAAGTTCCTGTGCACTAATGACTGCATCTGTAAATCTGTTAATAATTGTGTCTGGCGTTCAATGTGACCTTGCAGGTATTACAGTGAGGAAGATCATTTTAGACTGACAGCATTTAAATACAGTAGGCCCCACATGCTATGATCCTGATAAGAATTTATTGGACAGCCATTTTTATCATTTATATATATATATATATATATATATATATATATATATATATATATATATATATATATATATATATAATATACTACACAAAAATAAGAATGAAGACATTTACTTTTGTTTATTAATAAAATAATTTATTCAATTTAAGACAAACAGGTGTTAAGAATAGGAACTGAACTAATTCAGTTAAGTAAGCCAATTTTATAAATGACCTACATTTTAATTTTGAGTGCATGTCACCTTAAAACCTCAAAAATGTAAATAAAAACAAGGAAAATATCACCGTGTCGTTTTGTTGTCCACGTTCAAAGAAACTGCTTGATCAATGCATCTGACTGACACTTTGAAACTTTCACATGTTAAATCTTTGCACAATCAATGACTTTGCCTCCATTGTTAGAATGGCCCCTAAACTCCGCAGTGGATTTTTAGCAGGTCATATTAGCCAAACTCAATGAAAAGTCGCGGCCTTCTCTTGGGCGCCAATTATTGATACCTCATCCCAATAGGCGATGGGTTTCATTTGGATTTCATTCAGCCCGGAATGGCCTGAAAATGTGTCAAAGAGCTGTCATTGTTGAAAACCAACGATGTGGGGAAACCTAATCAGCGCGCCGGGGGCCCCCACGAAGCTCCTCGGGCTCCCCATAATTAAAACACTGGTGAAATATCCATGTCCCCGGCGAGAAATGAGCGCACTTATTCTGATGGTGAGGTTGGAGGGGTTGGAGTGGAGGGTGGGAAGTGGAGGGTGGGGAGGTAAAAAAAAAAAAAATGTCCACGCACATAAAAGATATATGAGGCTGTTCACGCCGCTGTAATTCGGAGAAAGAAATGGAGTCTGTTCATGGTAATGTAATTTGAGGTATTGCTGCTTTCTAATTTCTACGCTCTTGAATATATCCCTGCTATTTGACTTGCATTAGAAATGACCTTCCTTACAAACGCCTGCGTGGTGACAGATTTGCTGCATTTTCGTTTTTTTTGTTTTTTTTTTGTCCTCTTTTTTCTTTTTATATGTTGCGAAAAAAGAAATATGCAAAACTGCATTCGTCTATTGTCCACTGCGCGCTTTAACTCTCCTGTTTCTTTTAATACATATATATATATATATATATATATATATATATATATATATATATATATATATATATATATATATATATATATTATTTTTTATTTATTTATTTTTTTTTTTTTTTTGCAAGGTATCATCTATAAACCCACGCACTCGCGCACGTGCAGCCGTTATTACCCTGCGCGGATTCATTGCCTCTGTTTGTTTTGTGAACCTGTAAACAGTCAGGGCATCTGCTATCTGCAGCTCGCAGCTTTTTTTTTTTTTTTTTTTCTCCCTTTTCCTCCGCATTTCCTCCTAATGAGGTTGCAGAACTGCTCGCGCGGTCCTTCACTCCAGATCATTAATATTGTATTGTTCATATCATGAACTCCTAGGTTACACCGAGCATGCATTTTTCATTGCTATAATCCTTAATTATTTTCATGCACCCTTAATCTTTCATAGAGTTTCAGTGTTTTGCTTAAATATTTAATGGCGCGATGACGCGGGCCGCGTCTTTCAGGACCCCTGTCCTTCTCGGAGGAGGAAGAGGAGGAGGAAGAGATGAAGGGAGGGGAGAGAGGGAGAGAGAGAGAGAGAGAGAGAGAGAGAGAGAGAGAGAGACGAGAAAATGGATTTTAACGCCTCTCCCGTTATAAGCCTCCTCGGTACTGTCTGGTTGAGTGACTAGGCCTCCAGTGGAGACGCTGTTTTAATTCATATCAACACTGACCTCATTCAAAATAATCCTCTCGCCCTTAATCGCTATATATATATATATATATATATATATATATATATATATATATATATATATATATATAAAAAATTCCCTTCTCACCCACCGCTGGGTGGTTCTTATCCTCTGAACTCGGGTCCTCTACCAGAGGCCTGGGAGCTTGAGGGTCCTGCGCAGTATCTTGGCTGTGCCAAGGACTGCACATTTCTGGACTGAGATGTCTGATGTTGTTCCTGGGATCTGTTGTAGCCACTGCTCCAGTTTGGGGGTGACTGCCCCGAGGGCCCCGATGACCACAGGCACCACTGTGGTCTTCACCTTCCAGGCCCTCTCCAGTTCCTCCCTGAGGCCCTGGTATTTCTCCAGTTTCTCGTGCTCCTTTTTTCCTGATGTTGCAATCGCTTGGTATTGCTACATCTACCACAACGGCTTTCCTCTGTTGTTTATCCACTATGACAATGTCTGGTTGGTTCGCCATTACCATTCTGTCTGTCTGGATCTGGAAGTCCCACAGGATCTTAGCTCTGGCATTCTCCACCACCTTTGGGGGGTGTTTCCCACTTTGATCTCGGGGTTTCCAGTCCATATTCTGCACAGATGTTTCTGTACACTATGCCTGCCACTTGGTTATGTCGTTCCATGTATGCTTTCCCTGCCAGTATCTTGCACCCTGCTGTTATGTGCTGGACTGTCTCAGGGGCCTCCTTGCACAACCTACACCTTTGGTCTTGTCTGGTGTGGTAGATCTGGGCCTCTATTGCTCTGGTGTTTAGGGCCTGTTCCTGGGCGGCCATGATGAGGGCCTCTGTGCTGTCCTTGAGCCCAGCTTTTTCCAGCCATTGGTAGGATTTACTGATATCAGCCACTTGGGTTATTTGATGGTGGTACATCCCATGTAGGGGCTTGTCCTCCCATGATGGTATCTCTGGCACTTCAACCTCCGTTCCCTGTTGTCTGAGACATTCACTGAGCACATTGTCTGTTGAGGCTTTGTCCCTGATGTATTTATGGATCTTAGTTGTTTCGTCCTGGACAGTGGTTCTCACACTCACTAGTCCTCTGCCTCCTTCTTTGCGGCTCGTGTACAGTCTCAGGGTGCTGGATTTGGGATGGAACCCTCCATGCATTGTTAGTAGCTTTCTAGTCTTAATATCTGTGGCTTTTATCTCCTCCTTTGGCCAGCTAATTATTCCAGCAGGGTATCTGATTACTGGCAGGGCATAGCTGTTTATCGCACGGATTTTGTTCTTGCCATTGAGCTGGCTTCTCAGGACTTGCCTTATTCGTTGGAGGTATTTAGCTGTTGCTCCTTTCCTTGTGGCCTCATCGAGGTTGCCATTTGCTTGTGGTATACCTAGGTACTTGTAACTGTCCTCTATGTCTGCTATTGTTCCTTCTGGGAGTGAGACCCCTTCTGTGCGGATCACCTTCCCCCTCTTTGTAATCAGCCGACCACACTTCTCTAGTCCGAATGACATCCCAATGTCCGTGCTGTAGATCCTGGTGGTGTGGATCAGTGAGTCGATGTCTCGCTCACTCTTGGCGTACAGCTTGATGTCATCCATGTAGAGAAGGTGACTGATGTTGGCCCCATTTTTGAGTCGGTATCCGTAGCCAGTCTTGTTGATAATTTGGCTGAGGGGGTTCAGGCCTATGTAGAACAGTAGCGGGGACAGAGCATCTCCTTGGTATATGCCACATTTGATGGACACTTGTGCAAGTGGTTTGCAGTTGGCTTCAAGGGTGGTTTTCCACAGCCTCATTGAGTTTGCAATGAAGGCTCTCAGAGTCCTGTTGATGTTATACATCTCTAAGCATTCAATGATCCAAGTATGCGGCATGGAGTCATAGGCTTTCTTGTAATCAATCCAAGCCATGCACAGGTTGGTGTGTCGGGTTTTGCAGTCTCGGGCAACTGTGCGGTCTACGAGGAGTTGGTGTTTGGCTCCTCTGCTATTTACACCGATACCTTTCTGTGCCCTGCTCATGTGCTTATCGAAAGCACTTCCTGTCCAATCCTTGACAACTTTCACCATTTTCTTGTTGGATTACTTGTTTGGTGCTTTGACAGCATCCCTGTGCAATGGCCTGGAGTTCTCCCTCCCATTTTCTCAAATTACCATCACAAACATCAATTTACTGGGATTTCACCTGGCAGACCAATGCAAATTAATGTGAAAGTGTAAGGAAAACCACACATTACTTTTATTTTTATCAAATCAGAAACTTAAAAGTGTGGCATGCATTATGTGTTCTACTTCTCAAACTCAATATTTTCTTCAAGGACTGTTCAATATTTTTGCTCTATCCATGTTCTCAACTTTGGTCAGCTTCCCTGACCCTGTTGGAGACGATAACCTGCAAAGCATAATGCTGCCACCACCACCTCTCACTGTGCATATGATGTTTTTGGCATTCATACTTCACCACACATGTTTTTGCAAAAATGCCAAAAACTGAAACTAAGCTCTAATCCAACTTCTTTGACATGGTTATCGTACCCGTATGTTGCCATTTTTTCAGAAAAAGCATTTTGTGGACTACACAACCAATATTTGTCCTGTTAACAGTTTCTCCCACATGAGCTGTGTGTCTCTGTAGCTCCTCCAGGGTTAACATCCTGGCTGCTTTTCTGATCAATACTCTCCTTTTCTGGTCTGTTAGTTTAGTTAATTTTTCCATGCGTTCCTTGGTCTTCATAATGGTGTTTTTTTATTACATAAAATACCAATAATGTACATTGAAGTTTTGGTTACTATGTGAAAAAATATGCGTGCGACAGGTTAGAACCTTTGCAAGTGACCGTATTAAACCGGTAGCTATAAACTGTGTGATGCAGTTGTGTTATAAGGCATATTCTATGGAGGAATCTAACAACTTCATCACATAATAAAAAGGAGGCACGCTTCAGCAAGTTTATATATTTTTTAAATAATCTTTTATTTTATAAGTTTTAGTTCCCTAAAAAAAAAATAAGTAAAAGTTAAAGCCACTACCATGCCCAGGTATCTTTTAGAGACATTAGAAACAGCGTGTTCCCCAAAGACTGATCTCAGGTCAGCTAACTTTCTTCATCTCTGTTTTCGGCCAAAGGTCAACCTCCAAACCAAATCATCGGTTTGTAGCTCTGGGCTGCTAATATCATTACGGTGAGTGAAGCATCCTCGCGTTCTTGGCTTAAAGCTCCTGCAGCTGAGTGGCAGATGGGCAGAATTGTTGGAAGTTCAAAGGTCCATACTCAGATGTGTTTATCCCCACTCCTTGCATGGAGGGAGTGTAGTTTAATTCAAGCATCGCACTCAGGGATCCATTAATCCCATCTACTGATACGACAGGAACTGAGTTGGGATAAGTCTCCACAAACACCATTACTGGTAATGTTTTTGTAATAATACCTGTATTTTAGTGTGTGTGTGTGTGTGTGTGTGTGTGTGTGTGTGTGTGTGTGTGAGAGAGAGAGAGACGGAGTCAGAGAGAAGCCATGTGTGTCATGATTCTAAGTAATCTGGTTATAGATCAAGCCTGATGATAAATTCAGAGAAAGGACAGAGTCTGCTTAGAAGCAAATGTGGATTTCATATGAAAGGAGTCCGACAATTTAGGAAGCCACCAAAGTTCCAAGGCCAAAAGTATATTCATTAGAATAAAGCAAAAATTTTTAGGAAAATTATGATAATAATCCTGCAATTTGAAATGCTGTTTTAATAATGTAAAATAAACTGCAAAGATGTAGGATTGTAGTACAGAGTTGATTAATTAGTTACTTAATGAACAAGTAGTAATGTGTTGCTATATGGGCATAAGGATCTGAATGTTTGGATGTACTGTGAGGTCTCTGATTGGCTCAAATAATTGATCACAAATATTAATAACATATATTCAGAATAAATATTTAGTAAAGCTTTATTTTATTTTACTTTAATTTGTCGATGACCCCAGTGTATTGGGCAAATTGCATCGACTTCAGAATCACCACAATTCATTTTACGCCGGTTCACTTGTTTGTTTGACATAAACTAACAAATGACTCGGCGCAAGTTAAAGTCGGGGAAATTGATATTCACAGAAACCCCAATTTAGGTGCAGTTAGAAGGGGAAGGAAGAGTGCATGAAGTAAATTTATAGTGAAAACACTAATATACGTTTTTGTCGTTAATATATATTTCAGTGGTAGTTTATAAATTAAATTGTACCAGGTTTTGCTAACCAGAAGTTTTACTACCTCCATTGTTAGCGTAAAATTGTAGGACCGTTCGAGAGTAGAATTAAACAATGCCCAAACACACATATATATATATATATATATATATATATATATATATATATATATATATATATATATATATATATATATATATATTTAACAAGCAACATTATAACAATGTTATAATGTATATATATATATACATATATATATATATATATATATATATATATATATATATGTATATATATATCTTTTTTTATTTTTTTTTTTATTTTAGGACATTAATTCAAAATAAAAAAATTATGTGTGCATTAAAAACAATTTAGGAGGATTAGTGAGCAAAGCTTGAATTATTGCATTTTCAGCATAAATAGTTCTGCTTTCTGTATGAACCATTATTACTGAGTCAATAACTAATCATAAGGAAAAAATCAAAAAGTCACAAAAAAAGCCGCTTTCATTTCAAAATGTGAATTTGAACATGTGTGTCGCTCAAAAACATGTGCATATTAAGTTTGCTGAAAGTGTTGTCATGCATGTGCAAACGTAATAGAGGAAGTGGCAGAAATAGAAAACGGTTGAATTAGTTCTGAAGCAGCGCAGCTTGTTAGTGCTGAAAGAATGTATGCAGACACTTTCCTTAGGCTTGAACAAACTGAACAGTTTATTGTAGCAAAAAGAAAGTTAATAATAATAATAATAACACAAAGTCAGTTAACACCCATGTTATTAAAACTTACTTAATAAAAGGAAGTTGGGTAATCTCATTAGTTAGCATATTAAATTGTGAAATAAGCGCCGGTCCTTCTCGCTCTCTTTTCTTCTGCCCCTTCCTCTGCTTCTGCAGACCCCCTCCTCTCCACACCTGTCTTATTGTACTGAGGAGACGCTCTTATCCCCTCTTCCTGATTCACTTATGCTTTGCTTTCACTGCACTTAACTCTCATGGTGATGTTTAAGACCACCCAGGTTCTCACTGTATGGGCCTCCTGGTTATGTTTGGCTAAATGCTTCCACTGAGAAACCGGACAGTGGTGAAAAATACAGCGCCTTACAACAATCCGTGGCCTCAGAGATTATTCGTATTTTGATGTTTTAAAACAACAAGGTGTTTAATTTGAAATTCATGTGACAAACTAACACACAATAGCAAAAAACAGGGAAATAAAAGGGAAATGAGAGACAGTTTATTTTCTCTTTTTTGCATCGACTTCAGAATCACCTACTCAAATATAAATCTGAGTAGGTGTTTACTGAGTTTGGTCTCCTTTAGTGCAACCAACTTTTACAGGGAGTTAAAGTTAATTAGTTAATAGAGGTTTTCTTTGTTATGTACTTTCAGTTCAATGCAGCGTTTCTGTAAAGGCCTCAGAGGTTTGTTAGAGAACAAATGCCGTCATCCAGAGTCAGAATCATAGCAGACTGATCAGAAAAAAAAAAGTTTTGAAGAAGTTCAGATCGCAGTTAGGTCATAAAATAATATCTCTAGCTTTGATCATCACATGGATGATTGTTTTTAAGCATCATCTTATAAAATATGATAATAGCAGTGTGGCGCAACCTGAACTGATAGACCTGAGCTGCTGTTCTGATATGAACTTCGTCCCACCCTCAGATCTTCTGCTTGAGGAAACTCCAATGGTCCTCAAAAGGGTTGAGGTCAGAGGAGGATGGTGACCACACCGTGAGTTTCTCCCCTTGTATACCCAAAGCAGTCAATCACACAGTGGTGTTCCTTGCAGCATTCATTGTCATGCATGAAGATGATTTTGCTACTGATTTTGGTTCTTCTTTTTGAACCATGAAAGAAAATGATCAGTCAGAAAGTCCATGTACTTTTTCTGAGGTCATTTTCACACCTTCAGGGCTCTGAAGGGGCCGACCAATGATTCTCTGTCCAAAAAAAATGACACATAAATTCCCAGGTAAATGCCTTGATGCTGGACTAAGAAGACATGCTGTGTACTGGTGATCTTACAATTTAACAAAATCAAAGCCACTGTTTTCATGACGACCACATAGTTTCCTCATGAATTCACTTCAAATCTCTAATATCTTGAGTTCATGTTCATCTAACAAGCTTGTAACCTGGTGGAGAGCAGCTATTCACCCCCTGATCTCCACATTGCATCCTCCATCCATAAAGGGCCCTTCTCAGGTCCCCTATGGCCATCTCCATCCTGGAAGGGCCACTGATGTAGTGTATAGCGTGAAAGCAAAGCATAAGAGGAACCTGAGTTCATCATGGTGGTGGTGGTGGTGGGGGGGAGGAGGAGGGAGAATGGTAAATAAAATGCACTCGTTTGAAGCAAGAAGAGGAAGAGCAGAAAAGGACAAGGACCTGGAGGAGGAGAGTGTCTTCACTACTAATTAGCCACCTAGCCTTTAAGAATACCCAAGATGGTGAGGACTAAGACACACACACACACACACACACACACACACACACACGCACACACGCACACACACACACATGTTGAAGCACCGGGGGCGCGGGGGCCTGCGTTGTGTGTTGCGGAGCAGCATCCTCCAAGTGTTAGGTAATTGGAGCGTTGTACCTCGAGAGAAAACTGCTGATTTCATAGGAAGTGCTAACAGGACCTTTGTGTGCCATGTTTCCCTTTTCCAGGGAGCCGGAGAGGCCAGACACAGAGAGAGCTCCGAGTCTATAGTGGGAACAGACCCAGCCATACCTGAGTGCATCTAGCCACGGCAGTAATGAACCTCTTCAGATGGCCGTTCACCCAAAAGAAAAAGAGGTGGATAAAGAAAGGAGGAATGAGAGAGGGGAGGGGGTGCAACCTAATTTCACAGCAGCAGAATAGCAGGTGGGACAAAAGGTCTAGCTTGAGGAGCAGAGGTGGGTGGGTGGGGGGCTTTATTAGTGGTATTCTCCTGCCCCATTTACACCATCTCTCTCCTCGGCAATGGAGCACTTATCACAAGTGTACCCATCCAGCTTGCCAATAGAAACAAGCTAACGCTATCCGTCAATGTTTACCATTAGGGATCTGTCATTTGCAGATCCACCATATGTGGCAGATTAATGGGACACAGGCCCTTCGTTCCCTCTCCGTCTCCCCTCTCTTTCTCTCCAGTGTACGCGTAACGCTCCGTGTGGCCAAACTCGGGCTTGTTCTGAGAAACCGAGAATGAAAACAAACCTCCAGAGAACGGAGACAAGAGTCGGAAAAAGGAGCAAAATGGGCGTCAGCAGGGAGGGGATCCGGTTCGATTTGCATCAGAGTTGTTATAATGTTGCTTGTTTGACAACTGCTAAGTACAGTGAAGATTTAAATGTTGCTGAGAAGCAACTTGGAAAAAGCAACAACCCAGTTTTTGATTTTTGCTTTTAAGTAAATCTGCAAAGACTTAAAATCAAAAACGAGGCCCCAGAGATCTTGTGTCGAAATTTGTTTGGTACCTCTGACTTCCTTTATGGTAGAAATTGAGGTTCCAAAACATAATAAATCAAAATATGTCCAACTTTGTGACACTTAGTGGGATGAGGCAGTCAGTGGAAGGAAGTACGTAGTTAAAACAATGGAGGATAAATGGTTCAAAACCTAAATTAAATGTAATTTAATGTCGAGGTTCTTCACAACCTAAATTAAGAAACCTGAGTTAGTTTGGATACACTTGAAACTTATTCATTTGTTTGGGAGGGGAAATGCACATTAATTAAGATTTCTGTAAATGCGACAGAATTAGCCAAATAGCAATAAATAAATTTAAAAAAGAAAACGAAGTCGTTTTAGACAGAGGATTAGGTACTTTATATGCAAGTATGGATACACTGACAGCATCAGATAACTGAACTGTCCGCATTAAAGACACAGAACTACGGCAGAAACATTTGATAATAAGTACTCGGTGAACTGTATTGCCACTGAAAATGTTTTTTCCTGTGACTTTGCTCTCTCTTTTACGTTTACTTATTTAACAATTTGCCTTCACCTTGGAAATATAACGTACTCTGACACCCTGGGCCCGTTTTGCTCCAGTAATCTTGTGTTATCTGCGCCTTTCATACGGGCACCTCGGCTAAAGCGAGGCAGCCAGGCAGTCGCTGAGACACTGGCTTCTTTTCTCCACTCGATATACTGGACATCTTTGTAGCCGCGTTGGGCTTGAATGGTGACCTCCTGCCAAAAAGGCAGGGAGGAAGGGGGGAGAAAGAGGAGAGACAGGCAGATGGGGGTGGCACTCAGGTGGTCCTAACTCCTTGTTTCTTTGTCCCTCTCTGTTGGACAAACAACTACACACTGTGGCCCTTCTGTCTTTTCACCCGGGATGCCGTTTGTTGCCCATTTAACAAGAACCTACAAGTAAGCAAGTGGACAAGAGCGAGCGGCGGTGGGAGACGGAAGGAGGGAAGAGCAGACAAAAAGTTTGGCTTCCCCTCTTTTTGTCGTGTTCTTCCTTGGAGCAAGTCAAAGAAGACACATAACAGCCCAAAAGCAGAAAGTGCTTTTTCTTCTTCTGACCTCTATCCTCTTATGCTTGGCTTCCCAAAAACACTGACACTGACAGTGGAGGTCATGTCTTTTCTGTAGCTCACTGCGGCAAACCAATATCTCGGAGATCAGGGCAACTAAATTTGAGTTTTTTTTTTGTTTTTTTTTTTGTGTGTGTGTCTAAATTCCTTCTCAAATGAATGCATGTACACATGGACAGATGATGGACAGACAAATACCAGGAGACACAGGAGCCCTGTCTGCAGCAGAATGTATTTCTCATGTTAAAGGAAGCTGGAGAGGAGGCAGAGCCAGAGGGGAGGTAAGGAGTGGGAGAGGCCTCACGTCCATAAGGTTATCTCTCTTTTCTCTTATGTGCTCCTATGGCCTCCCCTAGAGGAATGGTGGTTGGTTACTGTTAGCCTGGGATGACAGCCTTGCATTTTCTTACCTTAAATGTGAAAACTCTTCATTTATGTGGCAGTATTGTTCATAACGTACAATGCATCAGCAGATCGATGCTTTGTCAAATGATAAAGCAAACAACTCCTACTTGCCTTAGTTCTACATTAGTCGAGAAGTACGTTTTATTATTTTCATAGTTATTTTATCGTTAAACTGTTTAAATACTCAATTCATTAGTGTTTTTTGGCTTGAAGTGTTTGCACAATCTTACATTGAGGCACTTTCTTGACTTCTTACAATGTTCCTCTCCTCACAAATGTTTTTTTTTTTTGTTTTTTTGTTGTTGTTTTTTTTACATATTTTGTTTCTTGCAATATACCATTTTGAAAGGGGGGCAGGTTTTTCAAAGAACTTAGTTTGTTTGACAGTGCAGTGTGAAATCGAACTGCACCAGCTGAAAATGTAACTTTGGTGCCCAATCGAACCAGGCGTGAAAACATCCTTCGAGATCTGCTACCATTCAAAGTGTGGTTCAATTCAGTTCATATTCATCCATCCATGCTCTTCAGGAATAACAGCTAAAAGAAACTGGCAGCAGACACTCTCCAAGCAATCCTAAGGCGTTTCCAGATCAGAATGGACATAAAGTTCCTCCAGCAAATTGTGGTTCTGCTATGGGTTCTTCTCCCACGGGGATGTGGTCATAAAAACCTCCAAAGGAAGGCACCACGAGGAGCATCCTTCCTGAAACCACCTTATCTCACTCTTACATAGAGGTGAAGTGGCTCTCAGAGAATGGAAACCTTTAACTTCGGCCAAGTCTGGCCACATGACGGAAGAAACTAACTTCACCTGCTGATGGGGTGTTAAGAGCTTTGATTTTTGGCTTCGCTCTTTCTTTACCACGATCAACCAGATCAGCACTGGCATTGCTGGTATTAGACTTTGTGCCAAAAATGTGGCCATAGCTTTTATATACAAGAACTTGAAGAATCCTCACTTCTACAGCTCCACTATAGGATCCCTTGATGAACAGGGTCATCAGTCTTAAGGACGGCCAGTTTTTGTTACTTACTGTTACATTGGACTTGCAGTCTTAGTTACACTTAGGTGATAGGGAATTTACAAATCCAAATGAGCTACAAATCAATGAGTTATACTTTAGTTTGCACGCTGAAAATATTGTAATATTGGGTGACAAAGTAGATATAATGTAGTTCAGTAAGAGGAAACCTTATAAGCCAGGCGGAAGGCAGCTCTACATCAAAGAAAGTGCAAAATCTGTCTAGTAGATTTGGACTGAAATATTTGCAATACAGTCAGTTGTCTCTACAAGCAGCATGAAAGGAGAAGTCGTCCTGTCCTAGGCCAGGAGCAGGACAGACAAAAGGCCAGACAGAGGTGCGGTGCACACAGAAAGACAGGTTTGTGTCAGAGGGAGCTGATGGACGGCTTTGACTGACAGGCAGACAGACACGTCTATGGCAGCCCAGTCAGTCTCATTATGGCGCAGGGGTGTTCCCTCTACAGTGGAAGCTGTCACTCCTGTATCGCTCAAATGAAAAGCCACTCTAGCTGGGGACGCGCCGCTACGGGCTGAGAAAGCATGTCATCTTTTCCTTTTCTTCCCCCCTCTCGGCGATGTCTCGCTCGATAAAGGAGCAGCCACGAGAACAATGGGAACGACGGACTAGAAAAGGACAGAGTAAGACAGAGAGATGAGGGAAGAGGGTGAGATGGGGCGTTTTGACATCTGAATTACATTTCTATCGCCTCAGACACGAGAGAAGAATGGAGGAGAAAAGAAAGATGGGAGGAGATACGGAGGCGGGCCGCCAAACCATCACTTAGATGTTTATTTTAACTTCACTGCATTTGGCTGGCGTCTAAAAAGCTAAAACCTCTGTGTCTGTGACATGAGCTTCTGAATAAAGCCACAAGGAAGAGCTAATAGAAAAGTGATATTCGTGTTGTTTGACAAGTTCAACAAATGCAGAGGAATCTGGGCTGCGAGGAACTCCAACTTGTAGAGTTCCTCGCACTGCGGTCTGCAGATACCACACATGAGGCCTGACAAAAGGGACGCCGCGGCGTGACAGAGATGACAGCTGACTGTGAAGACCGCGACGCGAAGATGACAGCAGGGATAAACGACACCACCTGAACGTGTACAGAGGGGCACTTCCCTTTAGCTTTGGTGGGTGTAGCGACGAATATCTCCGTGGTATTAAAACACCGCAGCGTTTCCTGTCAAAGTGAAGTCTGTCTCGCAAAGAGCTATCATGGTATTTTCTTTCTGCATGACTTCATCCGGCGCGGCAAGTGTGAGCGTTAGTGTAACTTTCATCTTGAAGCGAGAAAGGAAGTATTTCTCAAGCTCCTTTGTTGCGTTTTAGTCAGTTAAGAAACTAAGCGTGTCGGTCATTACGCTACAAGCATGGCTTTCATCGATCCGCTGCTCAAGACAAATGAAAATCAACATGAGCAGTACTACATGATCATTTTGTGTAACTTTATTCCCATTCAGAACATTTTGTTTAGCTTTTCATTTCCAGATTTGGACATGCATACATGCAGCTTTGATTAAATATTCGGAAACTTTTTTTTTTTTTTTTTTTTTTACACAATCTCACTCACACAAACAGGATTGTGCGCTTTCCTGTTCTTTAGACTTTCTTACTTTGCATTTTTATTCCAAGCAGCTCAGCGTGCGTTCTTGTGATCTTTACAGTTTGATCAGAAAATGTTGTGAGGAGTCGGACGATGTTTCCTGGGGCATGTGGCTCAGTGAAAGAGCTCCAACGTGGCCGACGATCACTGCGGAGTCTGGACACACTCTGTAGTTTTGAAATTGATGAGTACTTGGGGTTTATTAAACACACTTTAAGATTTGTGACATTTGAAAAAAAAAAGAAAAAAATAATAATAGTAAAAATAGTAATAAAATTCATTGTCAATGTCATTTGGGTGCCGGTACCCCGTTGGATTTAGACAAGCATTAAAACCCAAATATAATCAAAATTCTGGACTAGAATTTAAACACAATACAAAATAGTGGTAAAAATCTCTTCTCGTACTCGCCATCTTGTGAGCTGGAGGTATCGTCACAACCCTACGAGTCATGCCAACTTCTGTATACCCCGAAATCTGCATCTTCTTACCGCTTCATTAATGTCAGCTCCGGTTCACGAGAGCAACAAAGCCGGGCAGGTAAACAACGAGCCCCTAATCTATTCCCTAATTAGCCTTCTTTTATCTCATTATCCTCATTCGAGCTCTCCCTCGCGCGCGCGTTTAACTTGTCACACGTCGTATATTTTGGCGCCGCGCGGATGTTAACGCGAGCGCGAGCTCGAGCTCGCGTGTATTTGACACGCAGCCCTCTATAACCTCATTAGAATCTTTCAGGTCCCGCTGTGCGCCCATCCACACACTCTCACACTGCTTTGATTTCTCAAAGTCTAAAGACGTCAATCACCTTGCCTCCTTCCGTCGAGTCGGACCGCGCGCACGCAGACACGCGCGGGGGGGGGAGGTGGGTACGTGGGGGATTGGAGGGGGGGGCGGGGGGGGGGGGAGCATCCATCAACGTCCTCCTTTCCACTCCCCTCCGCTTCTGTCTTGCTCGCTCTCGTCACTCCCCCTCAGCCATTCCACTATTTGAGAGTAATTTCATGTGCCAGCGTGGTGCATAATACACTTTTAATGGACAACTAATTCTCTGCCATTACTTCGTCAACATGATTACGGGATCTGCCGCTCGCAATCCTGAGGAGTTGGGCCCAGGCTTTTTAAATATACACAAGACATTAATGTGTCTCTATTCAGCTTTACATCAGGGGATGTCAGCCATTTACATAATGCTGCCATTGAGGTCTGTGACAGCCTCTCTCCCTCTCTCTCTCTCTCTCTCTCTCCCTCTCTCCTCTGCCCCCGCTCCTTGTTCTCCTTCTCTCTCTCTCTCTTGCTCTCTCTCTCTCTCTTTCTGTCTCCATCCTCGACTCGATGAATGCTCACACTTTTCACCAATGTCATGGAAGAGACGCAGGAGAGACGAGGGGGGATTGGGGGATGAGAGGGAAGCAAGGATTAGGCGAGATTGGTGTTTCTAAAGGGGAGTGAATGGGGAAAGTTGCCTTTCCATCACCTGTACAAAGCAGGAATATCACACGATGAAAAGGGATGAGTGTATAATTTGACCACTTAAATGGCTAGTTCATTAAGCCTGTCAGGATAGCACTTCTCTGCCTGTTGTGAGGCATGGCAGATATGCAAATCTGTTCCCTGCTCTGCAGAAGACACTCTGCTTTTGGGTTGGTTGGTTTTTTTTGTTTTTTTTTTAGGAGGAAAACGCAACATGGAGAGGGAAACATTAGCTGTATGTTATAGGACAAGGCAATTAGACTTCTAAACCATTGTGTTTGCATCACTGTTTAGGAGAAAATAATAATAAATGTCCGTGTACTCGACGGGATTAGGTGTAAATTGAGAATGCAGTCTCAATTAAAGGTTAAGCAAAGCTTTTAATTATGTATTACATTTTATTTTGATATTATATGTTCATAATGTATTTATGTATTAAACCGGATGCGAGCGATTCAGTGGGATCGGCTCATTGGATGCTTTATCCATACGATTGGGATATACTGCAGCAGATTGGGTTGATCTTATCATATGAAGTGGATTTAATTAGGACATGTTTGTACTGTAGAGTGCCGTCAGGTGAAATTGGAAATAAACAGAAGTGAAGATATTGTAAATCTGAAGTTAAAACAGCCTTGTTATTTAAATGTGAAATAAGTCGAATGATAATCTCTAAATTATATCCAGTTAAATGTTGCAACATTTTGTCAAATTCCAAGTTTGATGGACTAAAAATCGAAAAAGCGTCCTGCTGCCAGTTTCAACAAATAATACTTTGAAGAACAAAACAAAAACTTAGATTTAGATCTTGGGGGGCGGGGGGACAAAAAAAAAAAACCTTTAGATCCAAGTAAAGTGTTTGGTCTTAAAGATCAATGTTACATTCGCAGGGGAAGGGAAAAGCTTGCAAGTAAACTTTACTTACTTCACAGGTTTAACAAAATAAAATATCCACACAAAAATAAATTGGCAGCATTTTATTGTGGCGGAGCTTTGTTGCGAGGAAAACAAATACAAGGCATCATGAGGTCAGAATGTTATGTTAATATATTGATCCAGACTCAGTATCTCAAGTTCTATAAAGAGGAATAAAGACAAAAACTGCAAACCACTGGAAGTGGAGAAATTCATTCCAAAATGTATGACCCAAGTCCTGCAGTGGAAGAGAAAATGCTCCCAAAAACTGAGGGAATTTATTGACACTTTATAGGAATTTCTAGAAAAGAGAAACAAAAACTCTCTCAGTTCTCTGGCATATATATTCCAAATCAAATGTCATTTTTGGTTATCCTTATGGACCTGAAATAAGAAACGTTATGTCACATTTAATGATGAGAAAAATGTTATTTTTGTGCAGCACTGAACTGTGAATCCAATCATCAGGAGAACCTACAGTGGAGCACTCCAAAATAAATAAATGTGAGAACTGCCGCCCTCAAGCAGAAAATCCAAAAGTTGAAATGAAACTCAGCATGAAAGAAAATTGTTGACAACAGATCCTTTTCTCAACATTAACGTCAGATGAGTCTCACTGACCTGTCATTGTTCTTCTCGATGTTATTTTGTTCACCCAGCCTTTGTAAACGTCCCTCTGCCTACACATGAAAGGGAAGTGCTGGGTGGTGGTTGCAGGAATTATCTTGCACTGACAGCCACGTAACAAAAAGCTCTTAATACTTTGAATAATTGAAAGAAACTGAATAAAAGGGTTACCGGCGTTCACAAAAGGAACAAAAAAAAAAAAAGAAAAAAAAAAAAGAAAATTATAAACTCTGACGAGCTTAATCCAACGCTAAAAATAGGGTGTGCAGAAAAACAAACAAAAGGAAAAAAACATTTTCAGTCACCTGGCAGGAAGTTTGGGCCGTGACTGAAGTTCATAATAAAAGCCTCCATCCGGTCCTGGCGGTTTTCGGACACCGTCTGGCCTCTGCGCGCGGCCTTGCGTGCAGTGTTTGTACCGTGGGGTCTCTGGGTAAATCAAAGTCACCGAGGTTGTTATTGTCTCCGCAGGGACATTTCCTATTGAGCTCCGTTTGATGTACGGCAGCAGGTCACGATTGGCCACTGGGGCCAAATACAGGAAGTTGTCTTTCATGTTTTCAGACGCCATTTTGTCAGGTCACGGCTAGTTTATGAGTCTCTCAGGAGTTATGAGTTGGGCCTGATTTAAATAGGGAATTGCTAGAGCATCTTTAAAGATAAAACCTTATTAAAATGTTAAAACATGGACCATGTGATAGAAGGGGCGGGGGGGAAAAATCAGGAGAAAATAGGATAATCTCTAATCCATTTCTTCCAGAAGTATCATGTAACTTGTTTTTCCTTTGTGTACAATGCATACTTGACATGAGAAAGGCAGCTCTTTGACCATAAGTGATAGAACTGTGTGAGAATGTTGGACGCAGCGCTGTAGCCTGAGTGGTAATTGCCTCTAATGGAAAGACATATAATAGCAAGAGAGTAGGAAGGCCATATACCGGCGTAAGAGTGAGAGTACTTTCTTCAGAAAATGGTTGGAAAAAGCTCACTCAGAGACTGCGTGAGCATGCGTGTGCGTGCACATATGTGTGTGCACCGACTTGCCGCACTGACTACTATAAGGTGGGTAACAGGTGTGTGTCCACCTGTCCTGAAAGATGTGGATAATTGTAATAGTGTGCCTCGGTCTGTAATTTGCCACTACTGCTACCATTAAAGGTACTGCTCTTCTCACCGCTAGATGCAAGCGCTTGGATATGTGCACAAGTACACTCACGCTTGTATAGAGGCAGGAAAGAAAACAAGTACAAAAGGGGAAGAAGACTGTGAGTCTACAACTCAAAAAAGGGGCTATTTTGTTGTGCATGAAATGTGATCATAGCTTCTGGGTCTGGAAATTTAGGCCGCTGTAAAAAAAATACCTCAAAGCAACATTGACAGCAGACATGAGGAGCGGTTGCAACGAAACACTCACTGATTGTCAAGTATCTAGTCCCTGAAAAGCTTGTTTACAGCCCCACAACAACCTTTTTTCCTTCTGAGTTCATGGTCTCAAACGGGCTGCATCTTACTGGAAGTTGTGAAATCAGAAGAAAAACATGATCATTTTTCATTTGTACAGGTTAGTGAGTGGTGTAATGAGCTTCATCGTGGCTCTGATAGCCTGCTACAATCACTCTGAGAGAGATGTCAGGGAAGAAATGGTCCTGGTCAATTTGCCTTTCTGTCGTTTAATACGGTAGCAGTTTTGGTCCTGTCGTGCAAATTTACGACAGGATGTTTTAATACCAACCATTTGAACCCACCTTAATGATGTTTTTGCATGACTATGCGTCAGATTATACTTTCGTGACATTTTGTTTGACTGGGTTCATTTCAAGCCCGTTTTCTCCCTAATTTGCAGGCATTTTCGAGGCTGGAGATCGTTCCCATCTATTTGCGATGTGAAAATAAGGTCTGTACCAACCACGTTTGTGTACATTTTGAGTACTTTTCACACCGAATTTGAAAATAGATTCATGTTTTTGAGTGCTCGTTGTTGCAACTGTTACAGCTTTGACCACCCCAAGCCATTTTCATTTGATACATAAAAAAAGATCGCTGCACATTTCATACCATACCATGTATTAATCCATACCCAAAATGGCTTACATTTTGTACTCA
The DNA here is from genome assembly GCA_922788865.1 of Poeciliopsis turneri. Lineage (NCBI taxonomy): Eukaryota > Metazoa > Chordata > Actinopteri > Cyprinodontiformes > Poeciliidae > Poeciliopsis > Poeciliopsis turneri. The sequence continues at coordinate 3,160,778 of CAKLNU010000911.1, forward strand.
GATGACAAAGAAGGTCCTGGGGTCGAATCCCAGCCGGGTTTTTTTTTCTCCATGCATTTTGTTTGCTCTCATTTTCCATGCACGAATTTTCCCCAGACACTCCAGATTCCTGCTACAGCGTAAAAACATGATTGTTCAGTTAAGTGGTCGCTCTAACGTGCATGGCTGTTTGTCCTGTGTGTCTCTGCGTTGCCCTGTGCTGGACTGCCATCCTCTTCAGGTTGCACCCCAACTTTTGCCTCACAAGAACTCGCAGGCAGTGGACGGATAAATATTTATAGTTTTTCTATTCTACTTGCAGTCTGCTAGAATTGATTTTATGCATGCGCCTTTGAGAAATAATGGTTATGAAAAGGTTCTCAGTCAGACTGAACTCGGTTTGATTGGAGGTCAAAATCCCTCATATTTCATCTTCCAAATAAGATGCAGTACTTTAGTTAACAGACATAGGGCATACTAAAATAGCCTTAGAAATAGTTTTAAAGACGCACGTCTATTCAAATAAGTACAATTTTAGTAAAATGGATCTTATGTTTCTGTGAATAGACTGAATTTTTATAGAAACTTAAATACAACTTATATTTATTCCATTCAGATTGAGATGATAGGGTAAAAGGCCACCAGACATTTGTCCGAAAAAACAAAAAAACAAAAAATTCGATTTTGTCAATAAGCTGATGTTAAAAACAAAAACAAAAGTAAGTCTTTTGACCAGAAATCTTGCCGTAGGATAAGTAAAAGTAACATTTTCACAAAAGTAACAGGGCCTTTCTTTGTAAATAAAAATAAAAATCAGACAATTACAACCCTTTGCAGTACCAAAGAGGTCAAACAGTAATTGACGACACTTGCAGCCATTCCCACTTTGCGACGCGAATTAAAATGCGCCTCAAATAATATTGTTTTTGATTTGTTTTCGGAGGCAGGAAGTGACAGGATCTCAGCCAGTGACAGGTAAAAACACATGCTATATTTGATAGCAGACATTTCAATGAATAGCTGAACAGTGTTATTAGAGAGGTGAGGGGTGTGGCGCTATGCAGATCACAGAGCAACGGGAAGATGATATTGCTATTACCAGGTGTTGACACATGAGATTGCATTTACATTTTCAGCCGACGGATGTTTGTTTGTGAGAGTTAGCCACGGAACCTGAATATCAAAACGGGAATCAATATGTAGAGTAAGTCTGAGAGATTGCTTTGTAAAACATGGAAACTCTCTGACATCTCGCTCAATCCTCTTTCCAATCTTGTCTCCCATTGTCTCTCTTTTCCCCCCCCCCCCTTTTTTCCGGGCCTTTTGTTGCCGATGCTCATCCATCACTTCCTCCTGGTTTGTACCCGGCCCACTCTCACTCTGCGGAGCTTGAATAGGCTGTCTGCGAGAGACTCGTCTCTGTTTGTGTTTCATGTTGTCAATGGCAATGGCGTTATCAATTAGTGCAGCAGTGGGAGCCCAATTAACAGCATCAAACAGCTAATTAATAGAGCTGTGTGAGTTCGTAGTGCACAACAGAAAGCTGCATGACTCTAAACTAGCACAGCCACGCTGTAGCATGAGAAGGCAGCAGGAGAGGCGGGGATCGTGCAACGGCAGAGTCATGTGCACATGTACACGCCGACATGCATGTGCACAGCAATACATTTTAACACTCGCTGCGTTTTTTACAAAGGTTATTTACAAACGGGCGCCAAGACAAGCGAAACATGTGCACACAGGGAAACGTAAATCGATCACCATGTGAAGTTGACTTGAGTGAACACGGTTCTCATGAAGCTGCCACCTACTTCAAGAAGGAGTGTGCTGAAGCCTCAAGTTTTGTAATTCAACACTGCCACATATTTCAATTATAAATGAAAAATGATTTTTCAAGTCAACAATATGCACTTCTTTTTGTTAGTCTATCATGCAAAATATTAATAATAATAATATAAAAAAACACCAAAGATTGTTGTTAAACCACAAAATTTAAAGCTGTTTAAATACTACAATACTCTTCCAGTACACTGCGTTTATTAAATTCTGTATATTCCTTCTCAGTACATTGACAAATAATGCAATGAGGCCAGGAAGTCAGTGTTTGAATGTCACCACATCACCCGTTACAAGTAGTTGTGTAGTTTACAGGTACGTGAAGAGCCTTTCCAGACCAAAGTGACCCAAATGGGATGTGTCTGAATTGTTCTCTCCATCGAGGTCAACAGTTTGGCACTCTTTGTTCCTATCAAGGCCGGCTGGCACCGCCGCGCCCGCAGGGAATCGGGCCAGCGAACGCAACAAGTAAAGTGCTGCGTTTTAGTCACGACAGCTGGGCACTTGTTAAAATCAGCTGGCACGAAAGGCCACAAAATGTACTTCAGACAAAATGGCTCACCGGTTCGCCGTGGCCGAGCTCCAGTTTCAGACTGGGCTTCGGCGAAGAGTCGCACAGGTAATAACGCGCCGCGCGAATTTACACACGCAGGGCGCAACACGAAGCAAGCCGACTCTTCTGACTCGAGCCAATTTTTCGGAGGGGTTCCAAAACGTTTTAGCACATACTCGGCTCAGTCCGCCGAAGCTGATGACAAAAAGAGGACTCGAGGCAAGCCGACTCTTGACAGAGGACGGCGTGCCAGCGCCAGAGGCTGGGCTTGAGCTGAAGTAGAGTCTCTCTCTGCTGGATGAACCCAGGATCTACCCCAGAGCAGAGTCCAAAACTCACCTGCTGGAAGCGATGCTGCACTTAGGGTGAATCGGGGATGCAAACGTACACAGCACCTCCACACCGAAAGAGGGATTTATAAGGTAGCTAAGAGCTTAGCCTCTTCCTGAAAACCCAACATTGAGTTTTAAGAAATCACTCTCACTCTAGTGTACATACACTCTATCGGAGGTTTTGGATATAGCCCGGGAAACACTCCAGATCTATTCAACTAAACAGAGCAATAGGCCCGAATCAGCAAAAGGTTAATTGCACCGACGTCCTTGTGCACATAAGGAAATACGAGCATGTGTGTGTGTGTGTGTGTAGCTGCGTTTGTCACAGTGAGTGTATTTGCTGAAACCTTTGCACGACTGTTGTATTGAAGCAAAATGCCTTTTTGTCGCAGAAGGATTAGTGAGGACATAATCTATGTACATTTTCCCCTGAGGAGACACACAAGTGGCTGCTGGAGTATTTACCTCCCCCTGCCTACAAAGCAGAAAATTGTTTGGAACAGGTGCATACCACTCTGTAGGGTGGCACAGAGGAAAGCTGCAAGGAAAAATACGACCGATTCAAAAACTTGCACTGCTAATTAATTCACAGTCGGCTGATTAGAACCAGTGATTTTGGTTGACTTGTATTTATTATGCCACACAAAAAGAAACACAAACGCAGCCAATAAAGACATACAGGTGATGAAACACAGCAGTGGCTCTATGATGTACTCCTGTTATGACATAAATAATAGCCTGCAAGTTTAGATATCACTATCAGATGCGAGTGAGTGTTGAACCTCCGTGTATTTTGTTGTTGGGATGTTTTGTGATTGACTAACACAAAATGGTGACTTGTTGTTTGCTCTAGTTTGCTGCATAGCGCACTTTTTTTTTTTTTTTTTTTTTTGAGTTCCATTTCAGAATGATGTGCTATTCCATGCTGGTCTATCACATAAAGTACCAATAGAGTAAAGTGAAGTCCATGTGGAAGAGCAGTAAAAATAATAAAATGTCAAATAAGTCATTTTTGAGGAAGAGTGATCTAATTGACTATCTACTTACGAACGATTTACAGTTTCCACCAGGACGGTGACTCAAGACTCGGAGCGTCTTGATTCCTTGTCTGCATGTGGTTGAATTTAAACTTTCGCCTAAAAGCCAAATTTTTGCGCTGCTTTTTCTGGGGGGCTTGGAGTCGGTGGCAGAGTGCCGGGCTGCGGCCTCGTTGACCTTCAAAAGCAGACACGAGGGCCCACTCCATCCAGCCAGCGCCACTTGTGGCAGGAAGAGAGGCTCGTTGACTGGCCCCCCATCGGACCCACCGGAACATGGGTCGTCAAGCTGGAGCTGTTTCCCTGGCGACCAGCGTCACACAGGCCAAAGTGAGGCGATTAGGAGTGCGAGGGTTACGGGGGAATAATGGGAAAACAGAGACAAAAAGGTAAGAAGGCAGACAGAGAGTTGGGTACGGAAAATTTCAAGAAAGTTTGAGAGTTGGGGGGTTGGGGGGGGGTAATACAAGCATGTGGTATAATTTACAGGTTGACTAGACTTCTTGTATTTTCTGTGAAATAATCTGACTTCCCTTGATTGACTTATTTATTTAATCTTGTATTTTCCCAATGCAAAAATTAGTGTAAGATGGGAAAACAGTGGTGAAGAAGGCTGAGAATCCCACAGAGCGATAAGGTCTATGGTGGCGAACCAGAACAGATGAAGCGAGGGTTCCCCCAGAAAACTTGCTAAGCCCAGTGGTTGAGGCGCTCGGCAGTCATTTTGTCTTGTTGCGTCAGATCAAATAAAAACAGGGCATGCAATTCTCAGCCCAACACCAAGAAGGACGCTCAACCCTTCAAGCCACTTGTGTCGTCTTATACATCCCTAAGCCTGTATTATTTTTTATTTTTTTTACATTTTTTTCCTCTCCCTCCTCCGTCCACCCTTGCCTGACCTAATCAGCGATAAGTTGAGTGCTTTCGTCAACAGAGCAGACCCCTTCAATTAGCGGCGCGTCGCTATAAGCTCATGTGTAAGCATTGCTGTGAAATTGCATGTGCGTGCATGCAATGCGGCCAGCCTCCGGACTGACCTCGACTCCCTCCAGTTACTCAGCTAATAAGTCGGTGGCTGAACTCGGCCTCCTGCATATCCAGATGGAGAGGTTTTAATGGGTATTAAAGGTGGAGAGGCTGAACAGATAGAGGAGGATAACTTAAAGCTGCCGACAGGGCCGGCCGAGCCCCGCCGGAGGACGAGCGAGTCCCCGCGGTTTGGCCGGCAGCGTTTACGTTTTCTCTCATTGTTTACTATGATAAACGCGTCAAACGCGAATCTTTCCCCGTTTCCTCTGCAGACGGCGTGTGATTCCGCCTCCACACATTGCTCCATTCCTTCTCCTGTAATGAAACACATTAGAGTCATCAAGGCCAGCGTCAGGTGAGTGCGCGTTTGCGTGCGCGCGGATGGATGGATGGGAGGGAGGGAAGGAGGCGGCGGTGGCTCCCACTCATCCACATCAACTTAAACTCAATGGCTTTTCTAAATAAATAAATAAATAAATAAAAAGCGAGGAGGGGAGGTGGGTGGGTGGGTGGGAGTGGGGCGGGGGGAGGGGGGATGCTCTCAGGGACTTTGCTGCATTCCACTCGATGAGCACAAACAAACGGATCAAAAAGCCATTCTGGAGGGAGGAGTGGGGAGGTGGGGAGGAAAAGCAGAAAGAAAAAAAAAAGCCCTCTTAAAAACAGAGTAAAGAGGAGAGAGCGGGGACAGGAAGCGGGGAGAGCCGGTAGACGGGGCTGGAAAAAGAGACTCCACTACCGATAATGAGCGGATCATTTAAAAAGCCATCCCTAAATTGCCTTGAGGTTAGAGAGAAGAGGAGAAAAGGCTTGAAAGGTTTTCAGAGATTCTGAGCGACGGCCGGAGTGGCGGCGCTGGTGCTGGTGGAGGTGGAGGTGGAGGTGGAGGGAAGGAGCAGCTCTGTTCAGATGGTTTGAGCTTCTGCCGTTCTGGAGCATCTCGGAACTGGTGAAGGAAAACGAAGAGGAGATTCAGATGTTTGAATGAAAAGATGAAAACCGACGGTGGAAGAAAACATGAAGAGACTTCAAAAGCGATGCAGAGAGAAATGATCACTGCTCAAAACACCAGCGGTCCAAAATATCGATATTATCGATACCAAGTCAGTATCAACATCGGATCCATGATAAGATTGGAACTTTAGTTTCAGATTCCCTCTTTAAATTTTATGTTATGTTTGTAAAGTAGTTTCTCAAAGCTACAGCAGAAAAAGATTTCTGCTTTCATTTGCTCTTGAATGACCATTGTTGCACTTTATTTAGAGCACAATCAAACATTTGTTTCATTTTTTGATACGTTTCTGATGATCATGTTGACAAGGTATTTTGAAGAGGCCTGTAAACCTGATTTAAATTCTGCCTTAGGTTTTAACAAAACAATTACAACAAAAAAAATCACAAAAAAGTTTGATAATATATCTTACTTAAATAATACGTATCAGTATCGGTGCCGGTATTTGCGATATCGGCTCTGCATTTACCTCCATCGATGCTAAAAACCAGAAACCGAACACGCTTGTCTCATGTGTCTTTACGTGATCTGCTCCACATTGTTGGAGGACACAATCAAAAATACCAACTTGTGAACTTTGGAGACATTACATAAAAAGCAATACACGGAAAACAAGACATGGCTTAAGTTAGCCAACTACCAAAAGTTATTCCTCCCTTATCCGAGAACTTCACATTGCAATCTCAACTAAAACAAATGGTCATTCGCGTTGTTTTGCTACTTCCAACCATTGCAACAAATAAAAATAATTCAAGAATTTGACGTGACGAACATGAAGACGACTTCTGAGCAGTTCGACTGAAAAGAAAGAAAGGTGATCAAGATTCCAGTTTATTGTGAGAGTTTGATACGTAGAGCATCACAACCACAGCCTGGAACGTCACAAACACATGATCTGCAATGAGAAATAAAAGCATCTCCACAACGAAGCCTGTGTACGACCAAAACACAAACTCCGGTGGGCAAGGGGAGCAAAAAGGTTTTGTGAGTGAAATTTCCGACATTTGTTCGTATTCGCTGCGCGTTTAAACCACGACTGACTGAATGGAAATTAAAAACACGGGAGACTCAAGTCATGCAGACTCTTCTTGAACCTGGATGTAAAAGCCTCTTGGAGAGATGTTTAGAAGGAACGTAAGCAAAGGTAAACTTGAGGAAGCAGCAGCTTCAGCAGGAGTGGCGACTGCAGACGATCAACAGGCCCAACATGACAGTGCAGCTGGACTGCAGCTGAGCCCACAGTCACAGTGTGTGTGTGTGTGTGTGTGTGTGTGTGTGTGTGTGTGTGTGTGGATGCTGGAGCCTACTCTGTCTTTTTGTTTGTTTTTACGCATCATGATACATGCGTGTGCCTCCGTGTGGGCAGGTACACCGTGTCATGAGGCGGGCTTTTATTACTGTGTTTTTTGTGGTTGTCGGATGTAGGAACCAGATGAGGTGTCACTGATGGGATTCGGCCTCCCGCTGCCTCCTCTGCTTTTCAGCGAGAAGAGCAAAGATTTGGAATTAAATCGGTTCAGATTGTGATGCCGCTTCGCCGTTTACCGTTTGGCAGCAACGGTTGCTTCTGCTACGATACATACACTTACTATTAAAAATGTCCTTTATAGAGATGAAGGGTGAAGTTCGGTTTCCTTATGGTCTAAGTCGGCCATTTTTTTTTTTTTTTGGAGTCCTGAAAGTTTCTGTTGCGGTTGGAGAATTGAAAGAAAACAGTCCGTTTTAGGCTGAGAAGTATTTATTCCCTTACAAACATTGTTTTAAGATCTTCAAAACAAATTTTACTGTCACACAAAATATTAAGTACATACATAATATAAATATATACACACCTTTTTTTTTTTTTTTATCTGAGTCTAAAAAGATATTCAGACCAACCTGGCCCTATAACTGACCTGCTTTAAACCTCATACCTGGCTGTGTCGTCCCTTAGAGGGAACACCTGCCATCTTATGTTTGTGACAACTGATAATGAGCGTTTTACGTCACTATGGCGGATTGGTGACCATCGTTTTAGAGCAAAAAAAGACCCGGTCGAGGTTTTCTCAGTCCAAAACAAGAACAAGGCGGGAGGCGATGCATCTGTATGTTGGGCTTGACTGGATGATTTCCAGTCTAACCAACTTAGGCAATTATTTTAGGAAGGTGCCTGTATGTTACTTTGTGGGTCTCATCAATATGTTATGTCGCGTTGAGCATTATTCTGAAGCACAGGATGTTAATTAGGGCAAGTTTAGTTTGGAACCAGATGAACAAAAAAGCATCGCTTCAGATGCCAGACTCAAATTCGAATCACCTGGACTCTCCATTTGCCCCTCCTTATACATGAAAACGTTCAACTCCCCCATATGTTTTTAAAACTCCCCCTGTGATTTTGGTGCCTTTAAAAAAAAATTACAGCATCTTGGGAGGTAGAAATAACAGTGGCACAAAGCGGTGATATGCAATAATTCACCCACAGTATACACAACGTCTCCCAAACACAGGCTTCAGAAAAAGATGTTTTACTTTAATACAATAAACAAGTGTCCATTTTGCGTTTCAGTGCTGCACAGAGTAAGATTGTCGAGCCGGAGACGCGGCTTTGGTCGCATCTGTAGCTTTTTTGGAAGCCCTTCTTGAAAATACGGCAGCTTGGGGGGTGGAACGGCTCGGCGATAAATTCTGCAACCACAACATATACATCGCATCCCAATCATTGGAGTGCGTGAAAGATGTTTTATTTTTATGATATAAGCCAGGATCCTTATGGCTCTCTTATGGTTTACTTTGGCCACGGTCACCAGAACAGCTGCAGGATGAAGATTTTCACCAACTCACAAACAACAGACAACAACAAACCTGCACGGTTCAGATCCTGCGACGCTGAATACGGTAAGAGCAAATATGGTCCAAATGGCCCAGAGCATGTCTGATCCTTTACCAAAGATATGATAAATAGTGAGAGTTCCTCAAATGTGTTAGGAACAAATAAAGCTAATTTACTTAGATTGTGTTGGCTCCTTTTAATGGTGGGAGCGTATTGGGGCCCTGAATGCACCACGGGGGAGTCCCGAGTCGAAACGAGGTTTGAACTAGACACCGGTGCGCTTAAATCTGGACATGTGCGGATTTCACTTCATGTTAACTTTGAAAAACGGTATAAAATCTTCTTTACTGTTATCTCCAAAAGCAGGTAAGTATTCAGTGATATACACCTTTGGGGAGGAGGGGACACAAAACGGGAGGAACGCACAATGACAACACCTAAAAAACAAAGATGGAGCCAATGCTGTGATGTGGCCTCCTATCTCAGTTGCATTTGCAGATTATTCTCAAACCTCTACATGTTAATTCAAGTCACAAAATGAAACCATGTGAACCACGAGCTCCACAGAGTAAACTCATCTCTTTCGGTCCTGCGGCTCTGTATTGATCCCCGAACTGTTCCGGCTTCTTTTTGACGACGCTTGCGTCAAAGGTTGCTCTATTAGAAAACCTGCAACTATAACTTAATTGCATAATCCTCATCATCCACCTCTCGGCGCTCCCTCTCTCTCGCTCCCCGTCTCTTTCTTTTTTCCTCCCTTTGCTCGCCTTTCTCCCCCGTCTCTTCCCTCTCCATCTTGACACAGTGCACTGAGCCTAATCGTGGATAATTGGGTGGGAGGGGCAGTGGGTTGGCCCTGCCTTTGTGTGCAAAGGGCAAGTGGTCAAGTTAATGGGGCCCTTGTGTCGAGCTGGGAGCACTCTCTTTCTCTTTTTCTCCTTTCGATCATTCTCTCTGCCAGTCAATCTCTGCCTCTTGGTCAACAATTTTTTATTTTTTCACGTCTGAAGCTTTCCCCTCGTCCCTCTTCCCTTCCTCGTAGCGTCTTTTCTCCCTTCTCCAGCTCTGCCCCCTCGTCTTTTTCAGCCTTTGTCTTCCTCTCTTTGCCGCCGTCTGTAGCTCTTTCTATCTCTTCTCTCTGCCTCTTCAGCACAATGTTGGGGAGGAGAGAACAGACCTCTTTAAAATATCAAAAGACAGATCAGGAGGCCCCACTGGTTGCCCCCTCCTCCTTGCATGAATTCTCCCTCCCTTCTTCTGACAGATAAACAGAAGAGTGAGCCTGCAGGATTAGCTGCTGTGCACTGCCTCTCCTCCCTCTCTGTGTTCCTCCGAAAGAGGGGGATGAAGGGGGTGGTGTTGTTCACCGGGCTTGATATCCATGTATGCATATAGGCGCATGTGTGTGTGTGTGTGTGTGTGTGGAGCAAGCTTAGCACAGAGGATGCTATTGTGTTTGAAACACACGGCGCAGAAAGTTTAAGTTGGAGGAAAACTTTATTCTTTGATCAGTGTTTAACTTTCAGAACGGAAACAGAGAGAGAGAGAGAGAGAGAGAGAGAAAACAAGTACAATAAAATCATTTTGTATAAGTTTCTTGTGCAGATTATAATAAACTGCTTTCCTAACCTCATAAAGTAGTGAAAGCATATACATAAAAGTTAAAAGGAAAAGAGAAAAGTCCAGACTTATTGAAGAAAAAATATTTTATTCGATCAGAAAAACCATGAACATCCAAATGATTTTCATAACAGCAAAGCAAAAATCTCATCCTCTTTTCTGAGTCAAATCTATTTGACTTCTGCTTTTTCTTTTCTTTTTTTTTTGTCGTGTCTGTTTGAGGCCTCAAATTCATACGAAATGACAAACGGGACACCGAACTGAGCCGTTGTTGCGCTCATAAAAATGAAATTACAGATTCAAAAGTCTTAATTCACACATAGCAGGTACGAGCTGATAGGTCGTTCAGGAAGAGTTTCAATAATTATAAACCAGATGTGCCTTTTCTACTAAGTCAAATACTGTTTTTCGTTACGGCTAAAACTGTTGCTGATGCACGCGGTGGAGAAAACGCAGCTGAGCTTTGTGGTAGTGGTCCGGTTCAAAAACGAAAATTAGTTACGTCCATACGCAGACTGAGGCTTAAGGTCGAACTCTTCTGTTGCAGATCAGCCATGCGTTTCTAAGGCATATATACGTATCCAAGGTGGATATTATCGACAGGTGAGCTGCGGCTGAAGCCAGGCTGCTGCAGGTTTCTTGGTGACACGTCCAATAATCCAGTTGCGACTCAATAGACGCCGAGTGCAACACTTTGCAGCAGTGCAAGTTCATTTTACTGTGATTCGGGTCGGCTCTTCTACAGAATTAGTTCTGCAAGGACTGGGCTGATCTCAGATCTGCTTTGAAAGTGAGAGCATTTGGTTTATTTATTTAGAAACTAATTATACAGATATGATATTCTGACTACTAAAAATACTTTTGAGAACTTATTTCATTTCTCACAGATTGTGTTAAAGACATTTAGCTTGAATGGTGAATACTTCAGTAATCACAAACACTTATTTTTTATGGTGCCTCTGTGTTTTTTAAGGCAGAATGAAATTAGAGCCAGCTTGAAATGAATACAAACAAACTAAACAAAACAAAACAAAACAAAACAAAAACACTGAAAGTTTTCATTTATACTTTTGAAGAGTACTTACTGGCTATAATGCTGATTTGTTGAATACCAAACACTTTGAACTGACAATAATAATCATGGTAATCTCTCCTTATTCGTCTTTGTGTATGGAAGATTATTTGTGAAATGATTATTTTTATGGTTTGAAAGTTCGTGGGCACTGAGGGTGGCGTGTCGTGGCCACCTGAAACACGCCACATGCCGGCATGTTGTAAACCTTCGTCAGCTGCTCACGCTGTATTAGACAGCGACGCTTGCTCTGTGTACGGTCACAGTGGAGGGAGGGCGTATTTACGTTGCACACCCTGAGAAAAGAACAAACCAAAAACAACGGCAAATCCCACCGCGAAAGCAAAAAAGTGCGATCAAAAACTATTACGCGTGTTCTTTGCGGCTGTTATTCATCAAAACAGCCGCTTTCCCGACGCCCGCTTTGTTTTTCTGAGGCTGATTATCTCGTGTGAAATGTAAACAGCAGCCACTGGGAAGTACTGCATAGCCCCATGGCTGCCCTGTACATCAGTGGATCACAGTGTAATGTGGAAACGCGTCGCTCGCCGCAATACCTGCAGCTTCCCCGATGACGCAAGAAACAGGAAGCCAGGCGATCTGTGACAAACAAAAAAAAAAAAAAACACCTGAGAACGGTTGGTTGATAAAAACGTGGCATTTTTTTTTTTCCGACTGAATAAACCAAAGAAGCGAACATCTGCGAGGTTGTGAATTAAAGAGATAAAGATATAGATATGTTTACCGTATAACTCAGAATCTACACAGGATTTGGTTCCAGTTTGAGTTTGATACGCCTGACGATGGTTTTCCAGCAACTAAAGTTTCCAGATTTTATGGAAACTTGCAGACATTCAGGCATTCTGCAAAGGCAGCCGCAGGTCATAAAATAGTCACTATGGTAACACAAGAGTCAAGGATGAATCTGACGTATTTTACTTATTGCACACTTTATCCTCTGGAGAAACACGTTATGTATTACTATTTACTTATTTTAATAAAGGAGCCACGCCAGCGACGTTTATTGCTACCTGGTAAAGATGGGCAAGAAGGTTTCAAATAAAATCACATTATTATTATGTATGTATTTACATCATCTCACAGTGAAAATTGTGGAAAATCCAACCTTTATTTTGAGTAAATCAATTTAGATCAGGCCTAAAAAAAATTTCAACCTGACCCAACATATCATTTTAAATAAAAATGCTTTTGTTTTTAGACTACTATTACTCAAGTCAGCAGTGTGACTTCTCCTGTTTTCAGTTTTTGTTTGACGTCTTCCAGCTCCATTTTGTCGCTTGTTGGAACCTCGGCGTGAGTCAAGGGCAAATCGTCTGGGATGTGTTCGATGACGTGACCGCATAACAGTGAGCAGGATGACAACGGAGGCAAAATGAGCCTCTGAAACTCCAGCAAAACTGCAGCAACCAATAACACATTCGGGTTAACTGAGTCTCCGTGGTGACCTCCTTTCCAGAGTGACGTCAGAAGCACAATCTTCTGCACCACACCTTGTCAAACGTTAGCATCGTTAGCTTTAACAAAAATCATGCATCCTGGGACAGAAGGGTTTCGCATCCGTGTTTTATACAGCAATGCGATCACAGAAATGTTGATATTTCTATTCAACCAGCTCCCACTGTATGGCTTTTGTATCTGCAAGAGACATCGATACTTTGGAGGAACATTTATCTGACGCGTTGAGTCAATATGTACCTTTGTTTTTCACTAAATCACTACTACAATAAGACCGTCAAATGGCTAAAAACTCCTGAATGGGAATCGCAACGTCGTTGCTCATGGAGGCTGTCTGTAGAAAAGCGTGGCGCTCCCTCTGTGACCGTTTCGTGAAACCGACATGGAAGAGCTAGAAGGGGAACATTGGCGGTGGTCTGCAACCATGTGACCTCACGCCGTTTGGATTCGGATGATGCGTGTGTGAGCCTTTAGCGCCCAATGCTAGTCATGATGGAGGGTCTGTAATGCCGTGACGGTCTGCTTTTCTTCCAAAATAAATGTTCAGGGAACGGTCTGACAAACCACCCTGTTCCACAGTCATCTCCTCCTCCGGATTGAAACATGTTCCAATCTGCAGAAGGAACCTGAAGAGACTACAGGATAAAAACCTCAAGGATTCCTCTCTCTAAAACGTTTCAGGAGAAGATGAATCGCTGTTCTATTACCAAAACCAGATTGTACAAAATGTGTAGAACATCAACTTTGTGTTTTTCCCCACTAAAACACTCAAACAGATTTTCAGTGTGAGATAACACCGCTTCAATAACACGTCATTTTATTTTTTTTAAGTATTTACCAGAAGCGCCAATAAATGCCACCAAAACCAAACCAAGATGCGTTCGTTGCGCTCGCTGGCACGGAATGCCGTCATCTGGAAAAGACAGAAAGAAATAGTATCTAATTCACGCACAAGATCACAAAAATACATCATTTTCTATTCCACAGTATTGGGTCAATATATACTAGTACAACATGAGCTTGGTAAATAACTCCTACTCATAAACCTCTTGAAAAATAATGATACTTGACACAATGAGCCAGGTGTGAAGATTCACACATCAGTAAAATCAGAGTAATCAGCTGCATTTTAGCAACTCGAACGGGAACTGAAGAGGGAAATTACAGACGACGGTTAACAAATTAAGATCAGGCTGTTCCTTTCATCATCGTCACAAAACTCTAAAGCAAACCATAACGCGATACCGATAGTGGACTCATAGCGTGTATGCTGGAGATTACTTGTGTTAATTGCAGCAAAATTGCAGTGGAAAAGAAAAAAACAAAATCATATAAAATCTGTGTCTCCTGCAGCAACCGATGCTCTTTTCATTTGAAAGTGCCATAATGTGTTAATGCACCGCACCGCTGTAACACGCGCACACACAAATTAAGTTCTTTGTACTGACCCCTGACTGGGATGAATGAGATGTTTTAAGAGAAATTAAAGGTGGAAATTGAGGAAGCTGCAAATTGCTCCGCACCGCGAGTCGAAGCCGGCCTCCACGCTGAGCGGAGGGAACACAGTGAGCGACGTTTGTTAACAGTGACGAGTTCCGAGCTGGAAAACGCTAATGAATGCCTGACGTGTTCAGAAAAACTGTCATGTAATTCAAATGAATGCATAGGAATCACAGACCCCCTTTTGTAAAGTCGCTAAATCCAGAAGGGATTTAACCAGCAGATTAACTGCGAGCTATAAAAGCTGAGCGGCCATCTTCTGGTGTTTGGAATATGGCTGGAGGTGACATAAAAAAAAAAAAAAAAATGGAAACAGTGTGGAGTGTTATGTATAGCAAAGAGCTCCCTTATTCTATTTTACTGAGCTTGATTAACAGGTTGAGGTCCTTTGGTCAGGGTGACGAGGAGAGGGTAGTGGATGTTTTCATCGTACGCCTGCTTTCCTTCCCTCAGCATCTGGAAAAGGACAAAACGGGGAAAGCAGTGACTAAACACGACGCGGCAGAAATCTGAGTGTGACGCTGCACATGTAGGAAAAACACACAGCCTGAGAGGGGGCGGGGGGAAAGTAGCACTTTAGCGAAACGTGGAGTGAGCGCAAAAGCATCTTGGACGAGTAAATCTGGAAGTTGAGAACTAAAAACAAGCAAAGAGAGTCACGTTTAAGACAAATGGTTCGATAAATATTTGCACTTGTGGGGGGTGGGATGCTTTTGAGATTTCAGTAGACGATTTCTGTTCAGTTTTTTGCACCGGTTTCTAAATAGCAAAGTGGAGAAATGAAGGACAAAAAGAGGAAGTGACAGTCCAATCTGGCTAAACAGAAAAAACTGAAAGTGATTTTTGCGAGACAGATTGGAAAACCGCTTCCAGCACTGACTTGAAAAACTTTTTCATGTCTGAATTAATAAGTTTTATATATATATATATATATAGTTTTTTTTTTTTCTTTATGTGGTTCATTATTGTTTGTTTGACTTAATTGCAAAAGACTTCTGTCAGCTTCTCAAACTTTGATAAAGCGGACGTTGACATTTCTTTCATTCTGGATTGAAATGAATACCTGAGGTCGTGCGTCAGGTTTTCCCTCGACACTTCTCTCCCTCAGTACCTGTCACACATCCTGCAACACCATCATCTGGCGCTGTGAACGTGTGAAATCCTCCCCTCCGCTCCGCAACACTTCACCTCGCTCTCCTTCTCGCTAATTTCTCTCCCCGTTAGGTAAATGCGAACCCGCTGCTCGGGTCTTCCCCTCCCTCGTTCTTCTTCGTCCATTTATTTCGCCGTTTATTTTGCTAACAGCCGCCCCTTTATGGATGTCATCTTCTTGCTGCTTTCCCTCCAGGCGGCGGTCGGACCTCTGACCTCCGGGGTGACGGTAAAACAACGGAGGAAGGAGGGCAGAACCAGCTGTCTGGGTGTACTGGGGGGGCAGCTGCCGGTCCTCCTTTGCTGAATGGGGGCCGGAGCCAACGTTGGCCAAAGCAGACGCAGCGAGGAAGGAAGTGGTGGAAGGAGGGATGGAGGGATAAAGAAGAAGGGGGGGTTGGGGGGGCGCTTGCACCGTGAGGGCTGAGAGCTCGCAGAGGTGAAAAGTTTAACAAGCAAAGCTGTTCCTCCTGATCGCAGGCTACCTAATCAGCTTCATGGGTGGCTGGCTAAATCGGCTCTCTACCCGACCTGCCACCTCACCACCACCTCGTCAGCCTCCCTCCCTACTCTTCTCCCCACCCCACTCCTCTCCAAGGTGCAAGCCATTTATTTTATTGCCACTTTCACCCCAGCCTCCTCTCATTCTGCCTCTACATTTCCCTGCTGCTTCTATTTTTTCCCCCCCTTTCTTTGTCCTGCTTGTGTGGACTAAAAGAGAAAAAAAAAGTGAACAAGGTAGAAAAGGATGAAGAAGGAGGAGGTGGGAGGAGGAAATAGATGGAGACAAGGGGAGGGATGGATAAACTGGGTGTCTGGGGTCTCTCTCGGCAGGCTTAGGAAACGGAGAATAAGGGATTGGATGGATGGAAAGATGGGTTGAGGAAGGGATAGAAGGACAGGCTTGAATAAACCAAGAAGTGGGTCGTGATGTAGGAAATGGGAAGATAGAGGGGAGCCGAGGGAGAGAGGGAGGGCGAGGGGGAGAGGGGTGAAGGGAGAGGGTCAAGGAAGACATGTTGGCGAAATGGACGATGAGGAAGAGGGTCCTCTGGCAGCTGATGGGGAGAGAAAAACATGGAGGCAGAGAAAAGGAAAGCAGAGAACAGAGACACAGTAGGGATACTACTTATGCATGTGAGAGACAGCGATGTAAACTTGCGTGTGTGTGTGTGTGTGCGTGTGTGCGTCGGTTTGGGAAAAATTAAAATTCATGACTCTCTTCACAACCATTTGAGTAACAAGATTAAGATGGCGGTTTAGAAAATAGTGCTGGCATTATCAGGCTGCTTGCAGTCCCTCCAGCTGCTTGCCTCTCTATTCCACAACAGTGGGGATAAGAGGATAACGTGCCGGCCCTGTCTGCCCGTCCCACCACATGTCTCACAGTCACAATCCAACACACACACACACACACGCACGCACACACACACACACACACACACACACACACACATAGATCTTAAGACACACTCCCTCCGCACATTGGCCTGCCTGCTTGCCTGCTGTAGGAAGTCCTGAGAGAGTTTATGTCGCATAGTGAAAATGTGTGTCTTTGTGAAATTGCTGAGTTAAAAAGGTTAACAGTTCCTTCAATTAAGAGCTAAGAACTGATCAAATGATTTCACAAAAAAAAAAACCCAGATGGACATATAAATTAAAAGATAATGTATACTATTCAACAACAAATTATGATTATAAAAAAAAAAAACAGTTGGGTTTTATTTGTCAGACCAACCGATAGGTCATCGTAAACAAAACTTATAAATATCTGAGTTTGTTTAAAATGAAAGACAATAAAAACCAGCTCTGGCACATTTGAATCACTGCTACAAAAACAATGAAACTGTGACTCAAATATTGAAGCAATGACTCAACGATAACATAATTTCACAGTACGCTAGCGTGACGCTTTACTCACGTCAGCATGCGAGGGGCTTGAAACTGAACCTTTTTTAAATTTGACGCCAAGTAAGCAACATCTGAACGCCTGGGAGCAGTCGTAGAGCATTTCAATTTCATCTCTGGAGAGACGACAGTTTCTATTTCAATGTCAAAACTTACAGCAACATCAGCACTAAAATGAGTCTCAACAGGCCAACAGACATCAATGAAAGTGACAAGACTTGACGTTACACAATCATGGATTCTAATACTGAAATAATTGGACACTAACTTTTTTGTTGTGTGTGAAACAAAGATAAATTAGGTTAAAATAACTAATTCTTACATTTTTATATAATGAGTCTCCAGGTGTGTTCCCAAAGCAATGAGCGAAGCTGATTTGCTGTAAAATGTCACATTCTGCTGCACTGAAGCAACAGATTACTGATTTTGTTTGCTGGCTTTTTCTGCTTATTTTCCCCAAATGTAGAGAAATGACAAAATATACAATATTTACAAAAGTTATACACAGTGGAAAATGTTCTTTTCTTTTAAAATGAACATGGTAAGAATATGTTTTAAAGCCATTACAGCACCACAGAGAATGTCTCCATTTTCTATACGCAATTTCTTAGCAAAAATGAGACAATCTCCCTTTTAACAAGGGATGACATCTTAAAATGTCATCCAAAGCAATCTAAATAGATAGCATTTTCAAAAGTATGGCCGATCAGAAATTTATCACATCCATATTATTGATTTGAGAAAACAAAAAAAAAACAAATGTACAGAATTTGACTAATGTAAACTTGGTACAAAGTATATCATATGTTTACCTTAAGAAATATTGCTTCCTGTGTAAATAAAAACTAAGGTAGTAGAGTTAAAAGTCCATTCAAAATATTTAACTCCTGGATTTGTCTGTAAAACAGAGAAACCATCAAAACCAGGACCAAACTAAACTATAAGTATTTTTTATGTCGCCTATTTTTTAATTTTGTACTTGGGAGAACATTTGAGACCCAATTTGTGAAACTTTCCTAAGCATTTCCTTTGATCTATAAATCTGATTTTGACATTTTTATCCATAAAAATGCCCCTAAAACAGCATTTTAGTGAAGAAAAAAAATACTTCAGAGGTTTTTTTTTCCTTTTCCAGATTTTATTTCTGTCCCAGAAAAAGAAGAAGAAAAAAAGAAGAAAACGACGCAAAAAAAAAAAAAAAAAGATAATCTTCTGTGCAAATGAGCAGCAGCTGTTCCTTGGGAAGTGTGCACGCGCGAGTGCGTGCACAGACGTGGTGTATGTTTCCCAGTGATATCATCATGCGGTGTGTGTTTGTGTATAATGTCAAGCCAACATGCTGTCTGAGGGACGTCTGGTCTGTGTAGTGTTGTGATACAGCTTTAGTCTTATGTGCTCACAGTGTGTGTGCTTGTGTGAGGTTTGGTGTCTAGAGTGGTCAGTCGGGCACCTTTCACACACACACACGCACGCACACACACACACACACACACACACACACACACATTGCGGTTCTTCAGAGTGTTCATCAGAAGATAGGAGGCTTAATCATCTTTAGTTGTGGTGGGTGGGGGTCTGGGGGGGCACTTCAGCGTATCCTGATATCCACACAGCGCCGTGTGCAGGTGCAACTTCTTGCTTTTCACACAGAAGACGCACAAAAATATTTAATTTCAAAATATAAATGTAATGTTCCCACAGCTCAGCTTGGTTTAATGCAATAAATTTAAAGATTAAAAAATAATAAATCACTTCGTTCTGGCATTTTTTTTACTCAAATCTTTGGACCTATCAATGTTCTTCACATTGAGTTCTATCAGGGATGATAAAAGGCAGTAGAGACATCAGGTAAAATGTTACTTAACATTTTTCTGCAACAGTTTAATGTATTTATTTGACTTTTTTTGCTTTTAATAGTCTTTTGGCAAACTCCATTAATCCTACATCTTCAAAGTTTGCTTTAAAATTTAGACGTCATACAAAACAGCAAATGGAAATCGTTTCAATGTTTAACACAGAACTAAAAATAAATGCTTAGTTTCTGAAAACCCACCAGTTGGGATTTGTAGTTGAAATATGACACTACGGGGACACTTCCACTATAATCGACTGTTTAATTTTTGCTAAATGTTTGTAGCAACGGCAAATGAGTGCGGGTGAAAAATAAGTGCACTATCATGCGTCATCAGGTGGTTTGGTATTTAGCTTGTCTGGAAGCGTTCAGAATGAATCCATATCCAGAAATGCTGCGCAAAAATTGTTCATTAAATCATGAAATGATGTTCTCCATAATCACCTAATGAGGATCAGCTTATAAAATCACAAAACTGACAAAAGTGTTAATGCAACAGGATATTTGTTGCATTATTTTTTGATATTATATTGCATGAGTATAGTGTCATTTTGCAAATTAAACGACATCCCAAAAGATTCATCACTAAATGATATATATATACAATGTATGAATAAAATATTTACTATGAGCCAGTCCTAATGTATGATTATGTCTAGACAGTAGTAGGTAAGGTCTACAGAAAGGGAACATTTTGGACCTTAAAATATGTGAGGTGTTTCCAGAACATCTAAAGTTGGCGAGGTGAAAAAGAACAGTAAATAGAGGGGAGAAAGGGAGAGATTTTCCTCGCTGAGGTTTAAGCCACTTTAACAGCCACTTTAATGGCCGGTCTGTCCAATTCTCGCACCAGTGTAGGTGAACGCGCGCGCCAATTTAGTCCACTCCTCGCTGTCCTGTTCTTCTGTAGCAGTGTGTGTAATGGAGTTAACAGCTGGACACCACTTCTTTTAACTCGGCCTACTCATGGGCTTTCTGTAGCTAAGCGTCACAAAAAGGTGCACCTTGCTCGGTCTGAACTGTTGCTGGTTCCCCTGTCAAGCAGCGGTGGCTTTTGTTCCTTTACTATCAAGGTTGGGTTTTAACGGAGATTAAAAGAAAAGTCTCTGGCTTTGAGTGTAATCTCCAGGTTTCTTCTTGTTTCTGATAAGTCGGGAATCCTAGAGGGGAAACATCTTGAGTTTCTTTACAGAAAGAACATTAAGTTGCAAAGCTGGACAATATGTATACAGATGGGGGAGACACAGGGGGAAGATAATTACCTTAAAAGCAAATTGTCTGTTTTTCCTTCATCAACATAAATAGTGCTCACCATGTTTTATGGGATCCTCTGGTAAAGATGTGCAAAAAGCCTGTTGCAGAAGCATAATCGCCCAGTAAACCAATTTATTTCAGTTCTCTAACATTAAGTACGGTACATTTCTCTCTTAGCGTCCTCCTGAATGTGGCGCTATCAACATAACTCCAGGTCCGATGCCTTATTTATCATGGTTCCAATTGTTTCATGTATTTAAACTGTTACTTTGGCTACATATCGATCAGCAGGTTTGCGTAAAGACAAATCTCCTCACAGACGTGTAAAAATCACTGCACACCTGCCGGCCTTGCTGCACTGATATGTTCTCCTGTTTCTCCCATTTTGAAGAGAGACTGAAGGAAGTGGTTGTCTGTGTCGCACCAAATCTAGAACCAAGAGGAAGACAGCAAACGCTGGACGTCTATTTGTTCAGGGGAAAGAAGGGAGGAAATATTGTTTAACTGACCTTGACTGTCAGTAGCTCCACTAACCATAAAACTGCCAATTCGAAATTAAGAAATCAATTTGCTAAATGGAAAGATGGTAATTAAAAAAATAAAATAAATAAAAAATCCTCTAGGATGAAGAGGTTGTTTTAGCCCTCTCGAAAAGGATGTATTTTGCAAACTGCAAATTAAATGCTGTTTTTGCATCACATGATTCAATCAATCAATCAATCAATCAATCAAACAGGGCATTTCTAAGTGCTCTACATCTTTAGTCTAGATTTAAAGGAACTCAAGAGTTTCAGCTGTTTTGTGGACGTTTGTTCCAGATTTGTGGTGATCAACAACTGGATGTTACTACTGGCCAAAACCACAAAGAAGACAACAGGAAGTGGTAAGAGGACGATGGTTTCATTTTTGTTTTGTGTTTTTTTTTGGACAAGCGCAGTTTATAAAACGCCTTGTGTTATTCAAACGTGTTCAATTTACCTTAAAGCTACTTACGCAAAGGAATGCCAGCAATGGCGGTCAGTTTTCTTTGGTTCCTTACCTTTAGATGAACATTCCAGACCTGAGCGTCGTACTGCTGGTGTTGGGAGACGCACAGACCGGCCTGCTGGGCCAGTCGACAGAACAGTGTTAAAGTTTCACCTCTTCCAGGCGCAAACACCAACGCCATGCCCTGAGTGTGAAAAATAATACTGATGATATTTTTTTTTTTCTTCTCAATTTAGAACATTGAGCTGAAAAAATAGTGTGTAGTGTGTAACTCACACAATTTATCACAGCTTATTTCTGTTTATTTTAATGCCTAAAAGCCATAATTGTTGCACAATAAACAAAACTCTGTCAGAGAAAGAAAGGAGGAAACAAGGAAAGAAAGAAAGAAAGAAAGAAAGAAAGAAAGAAAGAAAGAAAGAAAGAAAGAAAAGTAAAATCAAAGTAGTATATGAATCACAGAAATCCTGCAAACGCTCAGAAGCTTAGTAACAAGTTGAAAGCTTCTTTGTAATCCTTCAGCTTTCAGTTTCATTTCATGTTGATTTTTCTTTTTCTGTCTCTCTCTCTTAATTAAATGAAGCGACGACGGATGCTGACACAACCTCAAACATTCAATAAACACACAAAGAAACGCACAATCACACATCACGGGTTAAAAGCACACAAAAGGCAATGAAAACAGCAGGATCACTTGCTTTGACAGATGAATTGTCATCTGTATATCCAGTCGGATTCTGTCTCTCTCTATATCTCTCCTTTTGTTTTTGTTCTCTGTCTAAAAGCAAACAAGCAGATTCCTTCCAGCTCTAATCAGCTGAATAAGAGGATACAGCCCAGCGGATGGACCACCTTTGTCAGAAACAACAAATTAGTGCCATTAGAAGGGAGAAGTAATTGCTTTGTTAATTGTTTAATCAGCTTAGCAAATTATTAAATATTTGCCAAAGCTTGTTGTGGCAGCAACAGTCTGATGGCCCACACTCAAATCATATTAGCCCCCCGAATTATCTCCGCCGGATTAAAGACAGAGACACGAAGAGCCTTACTGCACAGCTGTACGGCGGCGGCCAGATGTCGCGCCCGCCATTTGTCAGCTTTCGGCATTAAAACCGCGGCAGCTCACTTATCCCGTCCGCGGCGTGAAGGCAAACTACTTCCATCGCTGAACATTTGCATGCGACTTTAAAACCTTTCAACAGAAGCTGTGAAAGCTCACCTAAGCGCTGAGTTAAGTTTCAGGAGCAGAATGCTTCCATATGTTTGTTGGGAGGTCTGGGAATAAATTCCTTTGAATGTCGTTTTGTGTTTCCCTGGATTATTTGGGTTTTTGTAGTTTTCACACAGTTTAATGCCAGCTTCCTCAGTCGAAAAGTTAATTTAAGGCCAAACATGGGAATTCTGTGTATGTATTCAGATCTTTTAGGATCATAGATAAGGGTCTTTACACAAAAAAAGAAGAAGAAGGATGAAGCTATTTAATCAAGTGTCCTGAGAAGCTTTAGACGAGTGATTGGTTATTTCATCTGTTCACCATTTCCTACTTTTGTTGTTCTCTACACGACTTTTTCTTGGTGCAAAAAAAGCTGCCATCTTTGATGAGTGTTTCACAGCTGCTTCGTCGATTGATGATTAAAGTACATTCTCATATGCTTCCAACTCTCTGTGGTTCTACGACTAGAGAACTTAAGTACAATGTGGAATAAACTGATAACGGCATGAGAGCAGCTCAGACTCATCAGGCCAGAAAATCAGCGATGAACCATCCTGGGTTTTAGGAGGGTATATTTTGCCAAGGGGTGAATTAATTGAACTCTTGTTAAAGTGATCAAAATGCATTGAGAAACTGTTTAGGATTCAATTTTATTTTAAAAACATAATCCTGAGTCCTTGCAATCAGGTTTTTACACTAGAATTATATTCAAACAAACAAAAAAACATTCAAATCAACAAGCAAACCAACAAATTTGACAAATAAAGTTGAAATCAGAGTTTCTTATTTCAGCTACCGGCATTGTCACCAAGAATCACACGTTTCTGGTTGCTTCTGTTAAACGGAGCTAAAGTTGAGCCTGAAAGCTAGTTGAATTCATTTCAACTAGCTTTGAAATGAATTCAATCTAAAAAGAAAAAGAAAAAACCAAAAAAAAAAAAAAGGTTTCTTATGAAAAATCTCAAAAGCTATTAAGACCATGCATACGGGGTAAGATTTCATTACGTCTGAACAAAAAAAATATATTCACAACCTTCCTAATAACTAATAAATTCCACTACAGCAGCTGTATAATTTATGTGTATGATTATTCCCTTCTTCTTGGTCTTCTTACGTCATGCTTTATGTAGCATTTCCCAGAACTGATCTCCCCTATGGCAGTTTGGCCTCTGTACTCGAACAAACTCCGTCTTCCCTCAGATAAATTGAATCTCAACCCTATCTCTTCCACCACCACCCCCATATTTGCTTTGACTGTCACAGCATGGGGTCTTATCGCAGGGCCAAAAGGGAGAAGTCGCCTTGGATTTATGATTAAGGGAACGGAACGGAAGAGGAAGACCGAGATCAGAGCGCACCATTCAAGTTGATCATAATAAGCATTAAAGTATTACATGATATTAACCCTGTTAGTTTATTAATGTCTGTAGGGTTTGAGTGGGGATGAGGGGGGGTGCCTAATTATGATTGAGAGAAGGGGGGAGAGTTAGGAGGGAAAGGATAAGCAGATATATACAGTAGACACACAGGAACACACACACACACACACACACACACACACACACATGCATACTTACGTTGGGTCGCAGTAATCTCCTTATGGCATCAACCAGACAGGCTCTGTACTGGTCGAGAAACAAACTGAAAGGGAGATGGAGGCTCAGGTTAAAATGAGTTCTGCAGATGGCACAGCCGATAAAGCCGCAGGCTATTTATTTTTTTTGAAAATTTTATTCTTTTTTGCTTTGTTTTCTAATAAATTCACAGAGAGGGAGAGGAGAAAAACAATTTGCATGGGTAAGATGCTCTTGGCCTGTTTTCAACGAGCAGCCAGCTCAGGCTGGTGTTGAAGCGCTAAGAGGAATAAAGAAGGTCAAAAAAACATCCAACATGCAGATATATATATATATATATATATATAGTTGTATATATGTATATATGTATATATATACAACTATATATATATATATAGTTGCATAATATATAGTTGCACTATATATTATAACAATCTTTCAACTATATATATATATATATATATATATAGTTGAAAGACTATAGTCTTTCAGGAGCAAGCAATAACAGCGTTGAGGAAGAAGTCAAATTTATAGCCCTGATCTGTTGGAAACAAAATAATTAATTTGTATTAATAAAAAAGGAGAGCATCAAAAACATCAACTTTTTAAAGAGTTTTCTATTCTATTATTCTGTCTCCGTTACAGTCTGAACCCTCAGCTGTGAAATCCATATGATAATTGTTTCCATCACACAGTTTAAAGACAGGAGAGCTTATATACAAGGTTTAAACGGGGCGCTTTTTCAAACACACTTTTTCCTGTTTAAAAGTTTGTTCTTCCGTTTTTATTGTTGAATTTTGCTGCGTGAATTTCTGAGAATTTTTCAAACTGACATATAGTATCTGCATGGGCAAATATGAGATTTCTCATATCGCTTCCTCACTTTTCCGCATAACTGTGTGATCCCAAAGGAAAGTTTGTGCAACAAAAAAACGAAGAAAACTGCACATTGTGTTCTTCGAAAGGAAACGTGTAAGTAAAACAAGCATTTCTGCTTTACATTACAAAAACTCGAGCTTCCTCCTTCAAACAGAAGAATCCCCACAGTGTTGATACAGACTGGGAACCGCTGACAGGATGCAGTGTAACAAAAATCATAATAATTACAAACCGAGTAAATGCCTATCCATGATGACAAATTTAAACCATTATGCAACTAATATAAAGTCTGTGTGTGTGTGTGTGTGTGTGTGTGTGTGTGTGTGTGTGTGTGTGTGTGTGTGTGTGTGTGTGTGTGTGTGTGTGTGTGTGCGTGGGTGGGGGTGTGTGTGTGTGCGTGTGTGTGTGTATGTGGCTCTGGTCACAGATAAGGAGGGAGTAATTTGACTAAAACGAAACAATCCGGTGCAGATTTGACATAATCCCGCACATCAGTCCACCTGGATAGTGGCGTGGCAATCTGGACTCCGTCCCTCCCATTGTGGTCTCCACTTTTCCTCTTAGAACATCCTCTGATCTCCGTCACGCACCAAAAGTGCTCAAACCAGAACGCCTCTGTTCTGCCAAAGCTTCCACAGAATTGTGTTTATTAAGCTGCTTTAATCTGTCAAAACTGTAATTGACTAATTTGTGTGTTCCATATTGGAACCAAAAAAAAAATACAGGATGTGTTTGTATATGAGGAAAATGTATGATTCTTTTAAGGGCTGACAGAAGGTTATTTGGCTGTAGAGGTGAGAGGCTTCTGTTTGTTTTATTTTGCCAAACATATCAATTCACAGGAAAAGTGAGTGGCAAGGAAAACAAGGAAGTGAGCTCGTTGGGTGGAGGCAACAGCTGAGAAACACACACACACACGCACACACACACACACACACACACACACACACACACACACACACACACACACACGAACACGCAGAGGCCAAGGGAAGGACAGAGTATCATTCAGGGGGCAACAGTTTACCAGAAGAATGAAAAAGCTGCTGCCACGACACACAAACTGTGATGCTGTGATCACAAAATGCAACTATAATAGGGAGAAAAATCATTAGCTAGGAAATAAAGTGAATCTAGATTTATTCTAAACTAGAAATTTAACTGGGGCCTCCTAAAGTGTGCCCTTCGGTTTGGACCCAGGGTTCTGATGCTAAAAATTAGCATCAATGCTCAGCTTGGCTAAAAAATTACAAAGTATTGTAGAGAATCACAAGAATGTTCACTAACATGGACTTGCACCATTCAGTATGTTAAAAGTAGTGTAAAAAAAAAGTCAAAATGCTAATGTTAGCACAAATATTGTGGAGCATCACTAGCATGTTGTCTGTAATTTACTTACTCCATTCAGTACACTAAACATGACTAATAAGTAAGAGAAATAGCTAATACCTTATTACCTCCCAATGCCTATACCATGAGAGGAGGTCAAAGTATACCAAGGCTACAAGGGATGAGTCTTCTCATCCCTTGTCCTACAAGAATGATTGGAGTGAAGAGCCTAGCCAACACATCAAGATCTCACTAGGAGGTAGACGATCTGAAAAAAGAACTGCAGAATGAAACATTTGATCTCAATGAGGAAAGACAGCGAAAGACTGCATGTCAGACTGAAGCCATATTCCAGCAGGAAGAGATTCAAAAACTGCAAAAACTGCTAGAAAAAGAACATTGCATGAACGTCAAACATGACCATGGAAGAAACGGTCAAGAGATTACAGGTGGCTCAAAGGTTTCTTGCTCTTCTAAGGTTACAATCGACGAGAGTATTCTTCAACAGTGGATTATTTCAAGAGGGAGGCTGAAAAATACGCATCCCGCAACAAAGGTCTGATCGAAGTAATGATGGAAGAATACAGAGTGAGACTTAAGTATGAGGAGCAGCTCAAAAGTCGCTCTGAGCAAGTCTCCAAATTCAGAGAACAGGAGGAAACCGCGAAATCTCTGCAGGCTCTGGTTGCAGACATGAAGATGAAATTGAAACTCTTGGATGAAAACAACCATCTGAGAGTCTCCACCCAACAAGAGGTCCCCCTTCAACCAGAGGAGTCCAAGCAAAGGCAGACCTGGAATCAACAAGGGGTCTCCATGAATAGTCTGGCTTGGTCTTTACATCGACCCACTCCCAGCTTGCAAACAGAAGGCTCACTACAAACAGAGGAATGCAAGCAAAGACAGACCTCTAATCAACCAGGGAGGTTTGAGGAAAGACGGACCTACAATCAAACATGGAGGTCCGAGGAAAGACAGACCTCCATGTGACCAACCTCCACCGGTTGCATGGAGGGCCTCCATGTTGGCGTTGGCATGAAGGCTAATGTTAGTGCCCTAACCTGAGAGAAAAAGTTCTGCAGTCCTTAAAACTACAGTGATGCGTTTTTGTAGTTCTAATCAGCTGCTCTGGCTTGCTGTATTCCGTTGCTATGGTAATGGATCCTCTGCCAGCTGTTAGACAGGGGGAGACAGAATTCTATGTCTACTTTGAGTGTAACTGACACTGTTTTGTGTCAGTTCGTCTTTTGTTTTGACTTGAATTTGGCTCGTTTTTTTGTTAATTATGTCGCCACATTTTCTCAAAATGCCAACAAAAGTAATAGCTCCAATGTGCCGGGACCGAGCCGCACGTTTTGATATATATATATATATATATATATATATATATATATATATATATATATATATTGTGAGGGGGCACGCAGCGGTACAGGCCGCATTGACCGGTAGGAAGCGGCAGTTATTTTGAGGTGAAGAACAATATGTCCCTGCCATACATTTCTATTGCAGGCCCCAATTATAATTTCACACAAGTCAACCAAAACCTCCAACAAAGAGGAGGCAAGTGACAACATTCGTCGCAAAAATACTTCAAAATTATTTCAGAGAGCAGTGCTTCAGCCAATAAATATTAATTAGGACTCATCACAGAAAGTTTTATGAAGTTAAACTTTTTCGATTTTCTCACAACAATACTTCCAATATGGAAGATTTTTTTTAGTAGACAAAACAAGATGAAGCCGTCTACAACACACAGTTTGAATGTCAGGGTCACGCTCCTGAATTAAGTCGTCTTCCCCCTCAGAGGGCTTCCAGGTCGCCCCCGACGCATCCAGACAGTCGGGGCCCCATTGTCTGGCCGCGACCTCTCCCATCCAGAACAGCCCAGTGAACTCCCGTTTAACCCGACTGGAGGTCGGAGGTCAGAGCGCGGGTGTGTGAGACCGTGTTTAAGCATCGCTTCTATATCTGTCTGCTGACACGTATGGCAGCATATTTTTAAACGATGCGAGGGCGAGACTGTGGAAACGAACGCGGTCATCCGTCCGCGGTCAAGCCTCATTCCTCAGATCGACGGCAAGTTTGAAGCTACGACCAAATAAAGTCTGAATAAATTAAAGAGGTATTTAAGGAAATATTTACATATATAAACCTGGACGTGGTTATCATTTCTTTTTTTGACTCTAGGGGCTTTTATTTGATCTCAGATAGGAAAGTAGGTAATGAGACATGGACGACAAAGGACACCAGGCCAGGAATCAAGGACTAAGGCGACAAACCTGCACAATCTGTGTCCAAACTTTTGATTTTTAACTGCATGATACTCTGGATTAAGTAAGTTACTTTGTGGCGTAATATCAATCTCTCTCTCTCTCTTTCTTTTTTTATGTTTAACTCATCATGTTGGGATAAAACGTCAGGTAATAGCCAGCAGTTCCTGATCCAACACGCCAAAATCAAATGACCCAATTCGCTCAACAGCATGTACTTCAGCTTCTGAGAGGCCTGGTAACCAAATAATCTTTAGATTCAGGCGCGTTGCATCTAAACCTTGCAAAAATATTATCTTGTGAGGACTGGATTTGCTCTAGTGGTCAAATAATTATTGGCCGTTTAATCAGAAGCTGCCACGTTAGCATGCTACTCAGAGTGAATCTTCATTAGTGCGGACAGAGCGTGAGATTAACTTAGGCTGCAACATTCTCTCATAATCTCTCTATATGTACAGAAAATGTTGCAAAACCGAGCTTGGCTGCAGATCAAACTGTACAGACCCGTTCAATAAACTGGGATATAATTGAAAAGCCCATTTCTGGAACTTTATCACCAACTGAAGCACAATAGATAAGTTAATTACACACAGATGGATGTTTGAAAGCATTTACTTATGTTAATTATGGTGATTTTCCACTTACAGCTAATTAAAATGAACCATTCAAAATATACTAATATATACCAATAAAATAAAAAGAAATTTAGGTAAGGCAGACACACTTGCTTTCTGCAAGCGGTGTGTTTGCAGAAAACAAAAAGGCTCACGCTTTCAAATCCCTCATTTGGCAAAAGGCCAATCTTGCTGCAAAAAAGAAATCTTAGAGAGGAACAATTTCACTCCAAAAAAGATTGATTTTTATGCAAAAAGAAATCAGGCGGAATTTATTTATTTATTTTACAAATATCTTTGTGGGGAGTTAAGTTTCTTCTCCACGGTGTGTAATTTCCACGGTTAAACTCACTGCATGTTTATCAATATAAGTGTTACTCATTGTTTTCTGAACGGCGCTCTCCCTCATTTTTTGATGTGTGATCACCACAGACTTATGATCCAAATTAATGTCAGAGTCTGAGACGAGAAGGGAAGAGTTTATTTCGTGTCATTTGTGAATGACTGCATCTTGTGTTGCACCATGAGATTCATTCGAAAGTTGTAAATATTGTAAATATTCATTAACATACACTGTGCATGAAAGATTTTGGTGAAAGTAGTGGCCAATCGCTGCAAGGTGGGGTGAATCTGGCCAGACTCAAACATACAACCAGTAAGAATGCAAGCCTTTGTTTATTAAGAAAAATGACACCGTTTAATTTCATCATCTTTTTTTTGTGTGTGTTTATCTTCTCTGTACCACTGACACAAGTGATCAGACAGACTTCTGCATGCCAGGAACCCGACCCAGTCAGCTTGATCGAAACTAAAATGCAGCAAAGCCAGCAATTTGTCACAAACAAAAACCTGCATGCACACATGGAGTATTTCACAATGATGCAGACACAGAAGCAGAGCTTTATCTCAACGCACACACACACACGGGCGGATTTTGGAGAAGGCAGACATTCCGAGCGTCCCGGCCAAAGATTCCTTGCCATCCACATGTCCAATGCAGGAATCCCCCTCTGTCCAGGTCTCCCCGTGTCTGCCAGCCATAAATGTGAGGACGACACTCCAGCAATTTGTGTGTTTCCCAATGCTCGCTCCTGGTGAGCAGATTGTTTTGTTGCCTGTACTGTGTCTTCATGCACATTTAAGTGTTTATCCGTGTGTCGCATGCTTGATCGGCTCGGAGTTCTGCTGTGATAAAAGGGGGACGGGGGGGGGGGAGAACCTACAATATCGAAACCTCACATACAATTTACCGCGGTCTCAGACGTTCTGCTTCTGTCTGTCACGCAAATGCACCAGTCCGCTGTAAAATATCCTCTTTTAGCTGCTTGCACCCCCTCTCTCTATGGGTGTTGTACCTGACTATTACCTGTAATGACCATGACATTAAAATAATGATAATGCCATTTGCTAATGCAGCACTTAGCACACATTGCACACACTTATGCAGAGAGAAGCACACCCTTATGCAACCTGGATTTCTTCTGTGTTGGTGAAGTTGGAAAATGTGTATCCCCCCCCCACCCTTTCCCCGTGCCCCTTTAAGAGTTTTAACTCAACTGCCCACATGAGGAATTACTGGGACTGTTAGTGGGACCACCCAAAGACTGAAAGAAGGTGAGAGGCTTAAGAACATAGCCACACTTTCAAATCCTCTACTTGGAAAAGATAAAGATGAGATGGGTCATCTTTCTGAGCGAGTTCTGGGTCTGCCTTCAGGGTCTCCTGTCAGCGGGATCTGGCAGGAGACGCTTTAGAGAGAGCCACCCAGCAGGCGTCACGATCAGATGCCCGAACCGCCTCAAAGTGCTTCCTTTGATGCAGCTTCATTCCCAGGTTTGGCCCACATGGTGGACCTCCTCACCCAATCTTCGGAGGAATCTCAGGAACTCGTCATCACAGACACGATCCATGTCTCATGACCAAACGTAGACGGACCGTTAACTGAGAGGTTTTTTTTTTTGGAGTTTCCTAGTTGGCAGATTAAGTGGGTCGAGGATGACAACAGAACCACCTCAGAAGCAAAAAGCAAAGACGAGATACCGAGCTCTCAAACCACACATCATTTCTGCTCATCCATCAACCAGGATTGTGACAAGAGGCAGTCCTCTAGCAGAATCTGTTAAACTTTGTGTTGAAAAGAAGGACAGAAAGTTTCCCTGGCTCCTGATACACCTACAACACTCACCACATGTGGTCCGGACAGCTAAACTACCACAAGCTTCTCAGCAACTCCATGAAGCTAAAGGTTTCACTCGGTCCTCACCGGTCAGTACAAGTCTCCCTAAATTACACTTGATAGACGGAACACACTCAGTCTCTTCATCTAAAAACTGAAACCATGACTCAAACTCTGCAGGTCGGGTCTCAGGCCTCCAGGAGATGCAAAAGAGAAACGTCCACCACAATGCCCAAAGCCTTCATAATGTTTCAACGAATCTCGGCATCCTGTCAACGGCCTCCAGATGTTTCTGACCGTTATAATCATCATGAAAGAGTTTGTTCTCTGAATGCATGCAGGGAGAAACTAACTTTCCGATTCTCAATAGAAAAAAATGTATTTTTTTGTTCAAAAAACACATTTTTTGAACAAACTTTTACCCAACATGTCAATGCAAATGTAATTATGCAGCACATTAAAAAAATCAACAGAAGTTGACTAGAACACTTGACAATTCAAACCAAACAGCTAAAACATTGAACAAAAAAAGCACACAGCCATGTACGCAAACGCAGCATTTTTTTAAATAAAAATAAAACCTCTGCTAAAATGAATTTCTCCAAAGTTTGACCTGGATTTATTAGTGCATGTTTCGTTTGAGTTACGCCTTCATTATTGTTGGCATGTTAG
This sequence comes from Poeciliopsis turneri, assembly GCA_922788865.1. Classification (NCBI taxonomy): domain Eukaryota; kingdom Metazoa; phylum Chordata; class Actinopteri; order Cyprinodontiformes; family Poeciliidae; genus Poeciliopsis; species Poeciliopsis turneri. The sequence continues at coordinate 3,192,919 of CAKLNU010000911.1, forward strand.
CAGAAGAGGAGAAGATTTGGTTTTTTCTGGATGGTCACATACATTTTAATATCTGATGGGCTAATTGTTGTGTTTATGTTGCTCCATCTCTCCATTTCCATCTCAGTTTCCGCTCCTCCCCAGACTCTTGCTTTATCTTACCGAGTCTCCTTTCTTGTCAAGACGCAATTATTTGCAATTTGCCTAAGTCATCCATTTGCTGGGACACTAAGCATGAAAACGAGGCAATTTGGTGTAAAATGGATGCGTGCGGACATCGGAGCATGCGTATGGATGTGTGTGTGTGTGTGTGTGTGTGTGTGTGAGAGAGAGAGTGTGGCCGAATCAGCGAAAGGTCCAGGCACAGGTGGGGGTGGAGGGGGCGGCATGCGGGGACCGTCATGCAAAAAGTGAGACTGAATGTCAGAAGCGGACACATATGGAGATAAATCTGTGTGTGTGTGTGTGTGTGTGTGTGTGTGTGTGTGTGTGTGTGTGTGTGTGTACATGTACCAGTCTGCACACATGACGGTATCAAAGTGACCTTCCAGCGCTGAAATGTCCACCTCGCAGTCCCACCTAACCACCCTGTAACACACACATGAAACAGAGACAAAAGTTCAGCGTTTGGAGAAACCAAGTGGCGCTGCTAAAAAAAAAAAAAAACCCGACGTGGAGAAAAAGCTCTTTGTCTTCTTCTTCTCTTTCTCCATCTTCACTGCTCTTCTCCTCTGCAGCTCGGAGCTGCTGGCTGTCTGACACCTCGCTCTCTGTGACCCCCACTGTTTTTCTGCCTCAGTGGAGACCAGGAGAACGCATCGGAGAGGAAGACATGACGACTGCAGGATAAAGCAAGGGAGCGTCTGACATGACACTTGACATTTATACCTTGTGAACACACACATACCGAGAGGAAAGGCCCACTTTCTGCACAGGTTACTTTTCAACCCCCCGGCGCTTCTATTTATTTTCTCTGGTTTTGAGAACATTGCCAAAGTCGAGCTCCGGGGCACAGCAAGAATGCAATATATACATATATATATATATATATATATATATATATATATATATATATATATATATATATATATATATATATGTATATATATATGTACAGATATATCTATCAGAAAGTGGTTTATGTATTGTCTCAAACCTAAACATCTCCGTTTTCCAGGTTTTCATATTCAAGAAAGATTCAAGAAAAGTCGTTTTGTTTCAAACACACTTTAGAAATGTGAACTGTAAATTGGCTGTGCTTTGGTGGGAACATAATTCATTGTACGCACTACCTTAGTTTTATACAAATGTCCCCCAGCTGCACACACAGAATTGACATGACGCCGGCCACACTGTTGTTAGCTGTGTCCGAATTCAGGGTCTGAATCCTTCGAAGGACGGATTTGTAGGCCGATTACATCATAGCGTGGCGACAAGGCCCGTCCGAATTCGAAGACTCCTACAAATGCGTCTTCTATTCCCCAAATTTGAAGGATGGGTCCGGTGTATCCTTCACGGCCCACCATGTCCCATAATTCATTGCTGGTCCCAACCAAGCAGAGCGTCAATGGCGGTGAAGAGTGATAAATTATTACACTTTAAATGGCACACAGCGTGATTTGGTACAATGTTTTTAGGCGAGAATGTAAATGTGTAAGTCTCAAATATCTGTTCATCAATACTTCACCTAATTGCAATGTTGCTCTGACATTTTCGGACACGTCTGCTCCCGCTGTGTGCCCTTTTTTAACTGTGAGCCCCTGCCCCTCCAAAGGTCTCTGCACGGCCCTGCTCCTCGCTCATCTTTTTGTTTCACAATTGTGACTGTGCACCACTGAATGCAGTACAAGGCCGTGTAACGCCCTGCTGTGAACTACGTAACCCTCCGCCGAAGAGAGACTTTCAGGTCTCGACAGGTAACATCCTGTAACATCAACGAATTCAACTTTTTAGATTAATCGCATGACTTTAATCACGCACACATGTAATTATGATCACGTCAGAGTGAAAATTCCCACAACTTGTTTTATAAGCATCGCTCTTAAAGGGAGGCTTGTTGAAAGAGACACACGGTTCATCCTGATGCCGCTGCAGTTTTCTGTCCCGCTGAAATGCGCCTCTAAACCAGTGGCTGCCGTTTTGTCCTCCTCGAAGAGCCCAGCTTTCCTCTTCACCTGTTTTTCCACGCCACTTTGCCTTTCTCTCTCTTTCCCACTGTCAGGCAGATTGGCGGGGGATTATTAATTAGGCATTTTTAACACTCAGTAAACAAAACATTAGGCCCTGCTAGAAATACAATCTCAGCTCACAGTGGGAGGCCCCAACACACAACGCTCGCACGTATGCATGAGTGTGCAAACGACATCGCGCGACATGCCCCTCCCTCTCCATCCCCTAGCACAATCGCATCGTGGCCTTCGGCCTCTCTCGCGGCGCGGAGATGACAGCAGGCATAATCTGAAAAGAAAACAATCAAAGTAATGTAGCCTAATTATACGTTTACTTTTTCACTCCATCTACCACTCATGTAAATATGCTCAGGAGCGAGGGATGGAGAGACGGAGAGAGAAGACGTAGGGGAAAAAAACAAAAAAACAGTCAGTCATTGGAAAATGTGTTGCTTTTTTTTTTTTTTTTTTTCTGAGACAGGGACAACAATTAGGTTCATTTTAGTCTGTCCTCGCATATGAGGAGTGTGTGCATGTTTTCTGGACCATTGATCCTCATCAAAGAGGGTCACGTTTCTCTGATGATCCCATGCGCATGCTTGGACTTTAAAGCCCGATGATTAATTTGCAGAACGCTGAGTGTCTAAAGCAACCACGTTTCCAGTTAGAGATTCAGACGATGCGACGACACACCTACGTGTCGACCAAGTCGCGTTTGAATCACAGCAGACATTTGAAAATCAAACGAATTTATACCAAACTAGTCCACAGTTCATCACCTGTAAGTCCCAGCCAATGATTATGATCAGCACTTTTCAGGAGACCGTGAATCTAAACCAATTAAAATATTGTTCTAGGGATAACAAGAAAGTTTTTAAACAATAGAACAGTTAAAAGTTTTAACATGAGTTCAAACGAGTGTAAAATGAACCAATGAGCAGGAACCATTAACAAAATGAAACTAACGATTATTGTCTAGAACGGAACGGCATCTTACCTTGATGACACGTGCGTTGACCCAAACTTTCCGGCCTGCCTGTTACTCTCGACCACTCTCCGAACATCTGAGGTGCAGAGGTCAAGGATTCAGCTCTAAAATGTGGGCAGGAGGCGGCGGCGGCGGCGCAGGAGCTAACGCTGAGTTCACCTCACAAAGGTCAAAACTGAAATGATTCGTGTTTGTAGGTCGGCACTGAGAAATAAAAGTCACACCTAACACAAGCTAAAAATGAAACATCGCCGTTTATAATTTATCAAAAAGTCCCATGAAAGAAAGTTGTTGGTGCTCAAATCTCATTGGCTCACGATTCAAGGTGCTCTAAGTTTCTGGTCAAGTTCAAGAAAAAGATGCTCTTGTTCAAATATTTTTTCAAAAAGCTCTTAATCGGCAGACATAACGGATACTAATTATTTTGGGACAAAGAGTTTAAAGTGTTCAGCAGAGTTGCTTAACAATCAGCTCTTTCAAAACGATCTTTAATTTAAAGCAAACGTAACAGTACGTCCGTTATAAATGTGGATGTCGTGTTGCCGGGAAGGGTATCACAGGTTATAAAACTAAAGAATTATGGGTAACACGTTGCACGGTCAACAACACCTACAGTGAGGAAAGTATGAGTGAGCAGAAATGATGTCCAGGGACGGAGCGCGAGATCACAGCTGCTTCTTACCGGATCAATGGAGAGGCTTTTAACCACAGATAGAAAAAAACACACACACACGCATGAAGACACACAAAGGCAGAGTGATTGATGTCAAGTTGTCTATTAATACAGCGACTAGTGGAATCGCAAAGCAATTCAATTAGGATTTCCTTGTCTTTAAAGCCAGCAAAGGGCTGAGATGAATCCAATCGACAAAGGCGAGGGAGGGGGAGAACAAGAGGGACGGAAGAAGAGAGCCGGAACACGCGACGAACCGATCGCCGTAAAATTTGTCACGGATCTCAGAGGCCTCCCACGCCGAGAAACACAAACAACACACAGGTGAGGAGCATTTAGGATGAAGAAATGCGTCTTATTTGCACACAAATGAGGAGTGAGCACGAAAGGCCGGTCAGAGCACGCTTACGCCATTGAGAGGAAGTTTACACTCACGCACACACACACACCTGGTGCCCCGCTGAAAACATGCACAGTAGTTTAAAAAAAAAAAGAAAAAGAGATTTGAAAAATCAAATAAAGGTTTGAGTCTTGTTGAGCCTTAAAGTGGGGGAAAAAAAGCCATTTTCTTCAGTCACTTGAGGCAGAGCGGTAGCGAGCAATGACATGCATCAATCATACTTAATGGAACATTTCCATTGATTTCCTACATGAGTATTCAAGGTCAGAACAGCGGCGGCTTCTGCTCTCTTCGCTGCATGCTTTTTATATATATATATATATATATATATATATATATATATATATATATGGAGGGGCGGGAGGGTTAACAACAATAAGGGAGGTCAACAACTTCCACGAAAAGTGGGAAATCTGTTCTCCCAGAGCATGTACAGTAAATGCCATCCGTTCACAACTTCTTCTTCCTTTTCGTATCGTCTCATCTATTTGGCTGAATAAATCTGAAGCCCTATCAACAGCCGCCATCGCTCTCCATTCTACCGCAAAATAAAGCCACGCGAGATAAACAGAGGCCATTAGGACACGGCTCCGGCCTCAACGGGAGGAAATACCACAAAGTGTGTGAATGGACCAATTTGGCAGAGTCCGGGACAAATCCTGAGTCTTTCTCACACACACACACCCCACCTTTTCTCTCTCTCGCTCTCTCTGTGTGTATGTGTGTGTGTGTGTGTGTGTGTGTGTACTCGCTTCCATTTTTTTGCCCTGAATTCACTTACAATTCCCCCCCGAGTGTTTGTTCTAGGAAACAAAGCGGCCGGTCAATGGCGTATTGTTTGTGTGTCCAAGTGTGTGTTTTACAGTCCTCGCCATGTTATTGTTTGGTCTTATTGTGATCAGAGAAGGAGCATTGTAGCCCGGCTGGGACGGAGATGCTGTAAGCGGGGTTAAATTTGGAAGAGCCGCATCGCTCGACGGGGGGAAAGAGAGACGCGTATTCAGATTTCCTTCGTTTGTTAACAGATGGTCAAACAGGCCGCGTTTTCGTCTTCCGTGGCGCTGCCCATTGATTACTGGAAGATCTGAAAGGCTTAAAGGAAGAAAAAAAAAAAAGATTAAATGAAATGAGGGAGGAAAAACTGTGATGAGAAGAGGAGCGTGTTTTGATCAATACTCCACTTAAAGAAGAAACGATACCAAAAGTCTCACCTAAAGATTTCTTCTAAAAACATAATTAAATCTCTGAATTTGAAGAATGAATGGAAGAAAGAAAAAAAAAAAAACACCCAGCATTTTAAACAAACTTGATTGTTCATATTTGGATGCCTTACTTCTTAATTATTATGTAATAATAATGATTAAATAGCATTTAGGAAGAAACTGACTTGACTAAAGTAACGTCCACAGGACTTTGTGTTCCTCCTTTACAGTCACAAGCATAATTTGTAATAAAACCAACGACCTCACTTTAATTTAATATACAGAAATGTAAGTTAAATCAACTTGATTAACTATAATAAAAACTTAGCTGAATAAATTGGAGCAACTTTTTAAAAAAATTTATCTTAATGACTTAGTTTTAATTCAATATACTTGCGAAGGACAGTTAAGTCAACGTAGTTGAAGTTATGCCAACAGCTTTCGTTAAGAGACAGTTTAAGTTAATACAACATAAGAGTAACGCGGAGGCAGGGCTGCAGAGGCTTTTAAGACAATAAACTGAGATGTCCGAAAGTTTGGTTCATCGTGAATAAAGCCGCATTCGCCCAAACGTTTTCGTCAAAGTGGGAATAAGAGCGTCTTTATGCGCAGTGCCAAACTAAAAACCCGCAAACCTCATCCCAAATGTGAAACATGTGGCAACATGTTTTGCTGGCGGTGAAATAAAAAGTTTTTTTTTGTTTCTAATACAATCTATGTGAGTCTTGTGTCAGTGTCTTTCTTTTGCAAACCTGGCTCCACGTTTTAGAGAGTGCAGCCGATTCAAGTCCACTTTCGTCTTGACCTCGCCACAACGACTAGGTTTCTATGAAACTTCATTTTAGTGAAGTCACTTAACGCAAGTAAACTTATGATTGATTATAACCTCTCAAGTGAAAGAGCTCCAGTTAAAGCAAATCTGATACCTCTTTAAATTGTTGATTCAGATATGAATCTTTGTGCTGTAGTAATCGTTCTCATCCAAGTCTTCCAAATAAAACACAATTTTTTTTTTTAAAACACTCCTATCCAGAAGTTTATTCTTATCTATGCTTGGCGAAAAGCAGCAAAAGTGTCGCACTAATTCGTCTGCGTTTTGCTCCGTCTTTCTCTTATGTGTAATAGCTCAGAGTAAAGGCATCAAACCACAAGAAAAAACCCCCCCAGCATTTCCAACCCAATTTGCAGGACTTTAAATTTGATTGCGTCTCGTTTTGGATGCTAATCCTCTCAGTGTCAATAAATCCAATGAGATGGTATCTGTTGTAATACATTTTCATACTGATAGGAAGGAAAGTAAATATTTGAAACTCAAAAAAAAAAAAAAACCCCAAAAAAACCACAATGTTTTCCACATTAGGATGTGAACATTTTAATCGCAGAATAAAAGGAACATTCCTGCACCATAGATTCCCATCTAAAGGACACACTGTCAAACGCCTAAATGTCTCACTGAGGCACAAAAGAAAAGCAAAGGTTTTTTACGTGGGAACAAAAAAAAAAAAAGTACGATCGCACGTGAATCGCTGCGAGCTAATGGGAGCCACGGCGGCGATGGAGAGACAGAGAGAGAGGAGAGGACGATGAAAGGATACTCTGAATGGACTTCTCATTCCCATCTGATAGCAGGACTTCCTTCACGTCAGCAGAAATGGCGACCTGAGAGCCGGGGAGAGACAGGAAAGAGACGGAGAAATTAAACAACACGGAACAAAAGAACGACACCCTCCCACCGCCCCAAATAAAAAAAATAAATAAATAAATAGCACCCTCAGATGAAGCAAACATCTGAACACACGCACACAATAACGACATAACCGTATCTACAAACGCCTCACTCCTGGCAGCCCGGCCCACGCCGCCCTCCGTCTCTCCCTGCCATTTTCCCTCTCTCTATCTTCACCCCATTTTTATGTCTGCATTATTTTAATCATTCAATCAAATCAGTCAATACTTTTATCATTGTGGCTAGCGGTGGGGGCCTGCTATCTTGCTATCACTCTGTTCGGTAATTGCATTGTGACAGGGGATGATGGCAAGCGCAAAGCCTTTTCATTTGACGCTGGGGTTGTTTATCAGGCCGAGCCATCACTCCCGTTCGCCGCTGTCACTCTGCACTCGGCTCGCCAGGCCTGCCTGATGCCCTTCATATAACTTTGCGGAGCGCGTACTGCAAAACGACGACGAGAACGAGTCGAGAGACTGGAGAGCTGCCGCGTTTCGACGTGTGCGAGGGAGATGTAGATAGGGGCGGGCGGGTGCGGGCTCTCGGCGCTTTTGACGGTCTTTTTCTTTACAACTGCCTTTTTCCCCTGTATCGGCAAGCGCATGTCAGGCTGTTGGCTTTTTGTTAAAGAGGGCGCCTGCGTCTGCGAGCGGGTCACGTTTGTTGCCACCCGCGTTGAGACATGCAAAATGGCTTAAAAGAAATTTCCTCTTGTGTTGCGGTGACATTATCTTAGCCTTAAAAAAATACAGAAATCCTCTCCCTCTTTATCAAAACCATCAGTTGGTGAAATTATCGGTGTCTCTGCTGCCAATATTTTCAATAGCAAACCGGGAATTTCTCCAGAGAGCAATCTTTGACTGCTCTCTGCACAACAGCAAAAAAAAAATAACACCATCATTTTTGACCTTCTGAATGCAGTAAAGCCATGATAACTTTATAACTGCATTCTTGAGCTAGAAACGTGACATTTTGCCAATAACTCAAATTCTCGTCCTCAATTTTAGCACGTCTTGCTAACATGACCTGGCTAGCAACAGCACTTTCCCATACATGAAATTATTGCATTTCTAACCTAATGAAAAGTACTAGTGATAAAGATTTAGTTGAGAAAATACTTAGAAAAGTGGGTTTTACAACCACAAGTCAGGAGAATGTGCTCAACAGCATCACCCTCAGATGAAAGGAGGGTGATGTTAGCTATCTGCTAGCTAACAAGTAGATGGCTAACTAACTAGCTAGCTAGCTAGCTAGTTGTGATGAGCAGTCTGCTCGGAAAAGCAATACTCTGTTTTGCTGTATAAAAACTATATCTAGTTTTAATAAGAAGACTGCATGGAAACTGCAAAAAAAAAAAAAAATAAATAAATAATGCATTTGCAATAAATCTAGCACGAGCTCCACATGTCTTTTCAATGCTGCACTAATAATAATTTTTTTGTATAAATGAAGTTAACTGGGTTTTTGGGTCAAATATGTCAACTGATTATTGGCAATTTATTGCCTCATTAGCTAAAATGAATGAGTCACTGGCAAGTATTACATAACCGTCTATTATAACATTAGAGTCAGACGCTGTCCTGAGGTCTCCCTAATGCTCACTGCAGCGCCCCCTACAGGCCCTCCACTGGATTAGGTTCGGGAACTGTGACGATTGTGAGGAAAAACAAAAAAAAAAAAAGAAAAGGATTTTTGTGTTTGATAAACCATTTCTGCAATTCATGGAAATCCAATTTTAAGCCTTCTAGCTAAAGTGAACAGATTTTTATTTTGAGCAACAAAAGAGGCCATGATGCCACACGCAACAGTTCTTCCATTTGGCCTGCGTGAATGGGAAAGACTGATTTCATTGAAAAGCATCTTTGAGTGTCCTAATAAAGCAATATGATAGCCTGATATCATTTATTTCATTCACAGATTGCAACCTTATTTTCCCCCCTTATTGAATGCTGAAAAGAAAGGTTGAATTTCTTAAAAGAAAAAAAAAAAAAAAGAAAAAACTTCAGTTTGAGATTTTGCTACTGCGACACATCCTGTCTCCACATCTGGATTGGCGAAATCGGCATAAATAAAACGGCACGACCTGCTCTGGAACGATCATGCATGCATTTGTCTGCAGAAATGAACATGCAGACACACATGTTGAAGCCCTAAGGGGCGTCTGAAGGGGTCACTGAGCGAGGTGCTGGGCTTCCCACCATCTGCTACAATAAGGGACGACACCTTCAGGCTCCACCAGAGCACACAGCTGAAAGAACAGGAGTCTAGCTGGTCAACGCATGAGCATCAATCTGCTGGTGTCTCAGCTCGTGTCATCAGGAGTGGTCACAAATCTGTGAGAATAATGATTTCACTAACCAAACACAAATAAACCTGCCAAGCTGATTTCGTAAAAGCAACAGCAAATATTTCTTTGAACATTAAAGTGATCGTTCCTCAGAAGGACGTTCCTCGTGTCCGGCTTTAAGAGTTAACGTGTCAGTTACGGTTTTCAGTAAAAAGTACGATTAGGTCGATTAATTCAAAGAACAATCCCCCCCTTTTTTGGAAGGCATAAAAATTAAATGCTACATCCATAAATTAGCACTTGTTTCAACTGTTTGAGTTGTTTTATATGAACAAAAATCCATTCTGACTCAGACCGCTGTCCCTTAATCTCTGCAATGGGACAATTCTGCAGATTCTAATTTCTGCAGACTACAGTCTGCAGAAATTATATTAGCCGCTGCTAGTCTCTCAATGGAGACTACCAACTTAAAAAAAAATCTTGATCCATTAGTTTTTTTTCAGATATGAAAAGTGTTTTCTTTCTTTCTTCATACTAGGAGGGCATTGGAAATTTAAGAATGCCCAAAAACACTTTGGGCCCAAATCCAGCTTTGAATGGATTACTAGTAATGATTGACTTTCAGAAAACGATAGTGTCATCACATGTTCATGCTGATTTTTACTGCTGCAACAGCCCTGAGAATTAATGGTCCAACACTCAACAATATTTAGCATCCTACTTTCACAAAACAAACACACACACAAAAAAAAACAAAAAAAAAACAAGAAAATGTGGGGAGAGTGGTGTCAGTGACGGATGAAGGGGGGAAGAAGTGTGAAGGAAGGATTCCATCTCAGACCACCAATGTCAAAACACGGCGTATTGACCGCTAGGAGATAAAACTCAGCGTTTTACACACACACGCACACACACGCACACTCATTGGCATCTAACAGATCGATGGGACACTGAAGCCTGCTATGTGGAGGGCCCCTTAATACTCTGACTAATACGCCCTGCAGCTGACAGACTGCAGGGCGTCTCCAAATGCTCGACAGTTTATTCAACTTTCACTACTTTTGTGACAAAGTGGCTTTAAGGAAAGACTCAAGTTTCTAGACTAATTTTCCTTGGACAAATGAGACTAAAACTAAATTATTTGTCCACCAGAGCAAAGGACAATGCAGCTTAACAAAAAGAAGCACTACCTCACATCAATTGTGAAACATGGAGATGGAAGTGTTATGGCTTGTGGAAGCTTTACAGAATCCGGAGCAATTCTTCTACTGTGTATTTGTATTTGAAATGTCAAAGAAGCTGTAAAGAAAAAACTAACTTTAAGCTGAGGCTGAACTACTTTTTAGGACAGATCCCAGATCTTTAACTTTATGTGACTTAATGCAGGCTGAACAAACAAGAAACACCTCAAATAATTCAGAGTTGCAGAGAGGAGCGTGGCAAAGCTACGTCAGACTGATGATGTGTAACCAAAGCAGGCAACAACACAAATATAGAGGTCAGGCGTCCGAATGTTTTCCTGTTAGAAAACACAGTTTAAGTTTATATCTTGGGTTTAACGATTGATGCAAGCTTTATTGAGATATAAAATCTGGGCATTTCTCAATATTGAGTGGGCGGTCCTAATATTTCCACAACACTCTTGGAAAACCTCCCACTGTAACTGGGTAGGAATCTTTTTTCCTCTCTCTCTTTTCTTGCACACTTTTCATGTGGCACTTTTCTAAACACAAATTCTTCTGTCCAGCACACTTTTTCTCTTTTAAGCCATTTAATGTTAGAAACGACTAACTGTTCTCGACGCCGACTCCAGGGGGAAAATAAAAAAATAAAAAAAATCAACCAATCAGGAGAAACACTCAGGCGTAATCTTCTCGGTAAATCTGGCGGTAAACCCTGAACGCAAATGAGTCGCTTTATTAAGCTGCTGTGAGTAAAAGTGTTTGCATGCAAACCCCCCCACTCCCCCGAAAGCTCGCAAATTTAACGCGCATTCCGGCGCGCAGGAAGTGAATGATGAAGCCTGAAAAGATAAGGATACCGTGTGCTCATGCTGCGCGTATATTGATTGGCGATGATTAGTTTTATTAGAGAAGCCGAGACACTTTTCCTTGCAGAAGTCTGTCAGTGTGTGTGTGTGTGTGTCTCACTTACCATGAGCCCACCAAGGCAAGTCATACCTCCTCCTAACTCACACACTGCACCCCTGGGAGACAGAGGGGAGGAGAAAGAGAGGCGAGTTGGGGTGAGATTTACTTTAGTGAGGAAAAAAAAAAAAAAAAAAAAAGAAAAGAGAAAGGAAAACAGCAGTTTAGTACTAACACACACGTACTGTAAAGTAGATCTGAGCAGATATGGAGAGACACTCCGGCACGCTACGCTACGAGCCCGGGCAGATACACAAACAGTAAACACAGCGGGGTGAGAAATATCAATTCAACCATCAACTTGAAAGCTGAATGCTGAACACTGAGAAGCACAAGCTCAATCAGCAGGATATCTGAGGAGCAACACACACACACACACACACACACACACACACACACACCAAGTCCTGCAGCTTGTCTGCTCACTCAACCCCTCTCCTCATCCTCCTCCCTTTCCTGCTGACCTTCACTACACCGCTCTGATCAATAACCCCTCTCCTCCTTGCCTCCCGCCTCTTGAATGTTAAAACAGGAAATCAAAGGGTGACGTTCCACCTTGAGTGGAAATCAAAAGTGCCCGGGCGCTTTTCAGCCGCGTGCCACAGGGCAGCCCTGATGCACGGCAGACAACAAAACGGGGAAAAGAGCAGAAGGAGCAGAAAAGGGGAAAAAAAAAAAAAATGCTCCGGTGTCAAAGTGGTAAATGTTTGCGAAAGATAAAAAGCTGTGTTTTTTTTTTGTTTTGTTTATTTGTTTGCTTGTTTGGTTTTTTTCCCCCCCTACAATTTATAGAGTATCTTGGTGAGCGAGCATCTAATAGAGTGTTACGATAATGTCATGGTTTTGTAGCATTCGCAGGAAGATGCAAAACATAATTTCATAGTTTTTAATTAAGAAAAAAACAGAAAGATACAATTGTTTGCCCTGCTAAAGACAATGCAGAGAAACTGTTGGTGTTGCTCCTTTCACACAAAGTGTGATTCAAAGTTGCTTTGCAGAAAAACAGAGAAACAGAGATAAGACGCATTGAAGCAAAAGAAAATTCAAATAAAAAGTAAAAAAATAACAGTAAAAAAGGTCAATCGAAGCAGATAAAAAAATTTTAAAAAAGCAGCACAGCCAGAGAAAACTAGTGTAATTGATGGACTTGCATTAGTGAGTGTTGAATCTGTAAAATAACAGATAAATAAAAAGATTTTGTGACAATAGTCGCCTTTATTTATGGTAACGGGTCAAGAAGAGGGGAAAACCTGCAGCAAGAGTCCCAAAATCGAAATGGCTGCATTCAGGACTAATCGCCTCCGTGTTCGGGTTGCCAGGTCTGTTGCGACACCCCAAAAGTGAACATATTTGTTGAAACTGTCCCTACGTCATCATAGTATGAGACAGACCGCTCAGAAACCAATCAGAGCAAGGATGATGGTGTTACTGCTGTCTACTGTGCTTGTGTACGTGCTGCTCACAGCTTCACCCCTGCTCTCTGTTGCACTACAACTTCTTCCCCACATCGGAGCGTGCGCAGCCTAGTTAGCACAACCACCATTGACAGTGGATGAACAGTTTTTCTGTGACAGTAATTCCTTGTTGTTTTTTACACCATCATCATGGCTAGAGCAAACTAGCAATCATGAGCAGCGTGTGCACAAGCTTGATTGACAGCGCTGAGCCCCTCCTCTTGGCTCTGACTGGAGGTTTCTGACTGAGCGCTGGATTTTTGGAGATGGCAGTAGGACCACAGGGAGGATGCAGAGGAGCTTCATTTTTAACATTTTTGTTAAAACTGTTGCAGTTTTAACAAAAATGTAAAAAGAAAAAAAATTCTAAAAATTATCAAATGCAGCTTTAATTGGCTTACTTTTCATAGTCTGCAGGTTGGTTTTTCTTTTTTTTTTTTTTTACATGTGAAAATGTTTCCAAACAGTAAAATGTGTGTCTCTTTTAACCAAGGGAAAAGTGTGTAGCAGCCTTCCCCACTGGCAACAGGTGGGGGTGGGGTAACACTTTGTAACTCCTAAAGCTTTAAAAACAGCCAGAGAGAACGGTGGCCACTTTTTCCCCACATCTTAGAAAATGACTTTAAACAGATTTTTCTTTCAGCAGAAAAAAAAACCCCACACAAAAACAAAGAAAAAAACAAAAGAAAACCGTGAAAACTCACTTGAACGTGTGCCGCTTCTGTAGACAGTAATGTGCCATCACCTCCTCTGAAGGCCACACACCTGAATCAAAAGACAGCGGGGAAAAGGAAATCAGTCAATTAAAATGCCCGACAGATGTCATATCCCCGCGACACAAGCGGAGCATCTCTGGTGTGAAAACACACACTCGGATCCCTGTGTGTCGCGACATCACAGCGCGTCGGCATTGATATAACACCCAAGAAAACACAATGGCCGCTCCGTCCCACATAAAGGGAGGCATTGTGATTTTCCAGCCTGTGTTCATTTGCCTCTGTTGTGACTTCCACCTTGCCCGTGATCCAAGGCTTCGTTCTCTGTCTGCTCGTCTGTCTCCGTCCGTCCCTCCCAAATCCCTGCAACACACTCCCTCGTTGGCCATTGTGTATGCAAGTGTGTAGGAGCGAGCGTGTGTGTGAGACAGGGCGTCCGGTGTGTGATAATCACAGTGTGCAGGCCTGCCTGGCTTATCACCTACAGTCAGCCCTTCTCCTTCTGCCGTGCGTGTAACACACACTGAAAACACGCACACGCACGCACGCAGGCAGGCAAGCACGCACTCAATCCAAACTATTTCCCCCCTCCTCGCTTTTTAGTGCACACACATGCACAACCCGAGACAAATACGCACATCTTGGCAGCGAAAGAAGTAAACATTCATTTGAATAAAACTTCAGCTTCTGGCTTTGAACAAGAAGGTTCGCCTTGGCCCTGCCTGCCGCGTAAAGTGTGTGCGCCCGCGATTCTCTCTCTCTCTCTGCGTGTGTGTGTGTGTGCACAGTTAAGTTTTTTGAAAAAGCAGAAAGACTGAGAGGATATAGAATAAGTTGGAGAAAGCGAAAAGGCGAGTGAGGGAGACAGAGGAAAATGAGCGAGGCAAAGGGGAGAGAACGAGGGAGAGGCTGGTGGAGGAGAATGAAAAGGTGGAAGTCGATATAATAAGCGGCTTACAGACGGTCTCCCATCACCTCATGGGGCAGACATCCCTGCTCTCTCCTTCTCCCCTATTCACTCTTTCACTAACTCTCCCGGTGCCCTCGCTCCGGTCCGCCAAGATTAGCTCAAGCAAGCAGGATTTAATAATGCCTATTGATAAAATGTCCAAATATTCTTCTTCCCCATTAAAAAAAAAAAACTCTTTAAAGTGTGGTGTGACAGCGTACACACACACACACACACACACGCGTGCGCACGCACACAGTACTGAAGTGGTAAATAGTGTCAAGACATGAACCAAAGTGACATTTTAAATTTCATCTCCTCAATTGTCCTCAGAAAGGAGTTTTGTCACAAGGCATGGAAAACTTCACAATGTGAGGTCAGTCTAGCAGTTTAATGGTTCACCAACAGCAAAGCCCATCTACATTTGGGTTGTTTGCTGTAAATACACAGCAAATGTTTGCGTTTATGCAGCATTTTTCCCCTCCAATGTAATGGTGTCTATTTACGATTCTGGGATTCCCTTCACTATCGGTGTCTCCAAACCCACAAATGCAGGTTCCGAGTGTCATCTTGAGTTCTGCGGTGCTGTTAAAGATCACTGTGCTTAATTCTGGTCACCTGAGCTTTTCAGATCATCAGAACAGTAAATAATAAACTCAGTTTTCAATGTGGCCTTTAATGAGTCAACTTTGAATAAAGCAACATGATTGGAATGGTTTTTACCATCAAACCTAATCCTGTAGATTTGGAAAACAGTCCAACATGGTGGTGGTAGATGATGGTCTGGGTCTGCTCTGCTTCTTCAACACCTGGATGACTTACCACGACGGATGGGAGCATGAAAGTTACTTTTCACCTGAAAACCCTAAAGAGGAATGTCTGGCCATCAATCTCTAACCTTAAGATCAAACACACTTGGTTTATGCAGCAGAGCGATGATCCAAAACAGCACCGTTCTGCATATAAAGGATTATGTGAAGAACGAACACGCAGCATGCAGTGGCGAGCCGGAAGACGAAAAGGGGAAACCCGCAGCTGGAACCTGCGGCGCACTGAGGATTCCCACGACGACGATGGCGGATCGATCATTCATATTAGTAACTGACAAAGAGTATCAGAGGCTGAGAGTACGATGAGAT
Source organism: Poeciliopsis turneri (assembly GCA_922788865.1). NCBI lineage: Eukaryota > Metazoa > Chordata > Actinopteri > Cyprinodontiformes > Poeciliidae > Poeciliopsis > Poeciliopsis turneri. The sequence goes on from CAKLNU010000911.1 coordinate 3,208,747, forward strand.
CCTGGCAGTCTGAGAGGCAGCAACTCAGAGACCCAAGCCGGGGAGCGGCGGCGCTGCGCGGCTGCAAGGAGGCGATCACTACAGGGTGAGCCAGAGCCACTCCCCCAGCAGCGAGTAGTCCAAGAACCAAGGTAGAAAAGCCTTTTTTCTATAGTTCAACAGAAACTTTTTTACTTTGTTCCACCAAACAATTACGCATTTTTTGTCATCTTATTTTGATCGATGATGTTTTTTTCACAAATTGCATGCAAACGAATGAGGAATTACCTTCGTTTTCATGCTAATAATATTGTAAAACTGTGTGGCTTGCAATACTTTAGATCTGTCTAAGACATTTACAGTATATGTTGTCATTCTAAGTCATAAAGACCATTTCTTATGAATATTTAAGAGTTTCACGATGAAAAACTTTTACATTTTTCCAAATGGGATTTTGTTTTTCTGTGACTCAAGGTCCAAAATGCAGCCCGGGAGGGAAAAACCAAGTTTAAATTCATAAAGTTCAGGTTGGCCTGAAAAAAATAATACCACGTAAGGCAATATTATTTACAATATAATGGTTTCTATTAAGGTAAAATCAAAATTTGTCAAAAACGACCGTTTATACCTTGGACCGGGACGCAGTAAACCCCTGGCATCCCCCGTGACCTCTTTCATAATAGATTGTTAAAGAAAGCTGAGATTATTACAACCGATCCCTGCCACCCACCATGGGCTGAGTTTCAACTTTTGCCATCAAGACAGAGATACAGGATTAAACTCCGTAAAACCGGCAGACTGAGGAAATCTTTCATTGCCTCTGCTGTCAGACTGATAAAGTGCAGCATGGCCAGGACTTCACTCTGCCTCCTTTTCTGAGCTGAAAGATTGTTGTTGACGAGCTTGTTGTTACTTTTTTGTATATGTGAACCTGCTGAGTGGCCAGCAAGCTGCCTTTTAGGCACAATACGGTTTAACAGAACTGTATTGTTTGTTAAACCAATACGAGTTATTAGTAGCTTACAAAGGTGTTTTTAGGATCTATGACGGCATCAGTATTTCTATTTATTTTGTAATCCTTTTTAGCAGCTGCAGTCAGGCATTAAGCAAAACAAAATGTAAACACTGAAACCAAAAATGTGCTAGTTTTTTTTTTTTTTATTTACTTCTTGTTTTTTTTTAACTCGTCCACAGTAATAGTAGACAGCTGGATAACATCTGAACAATCAGAAAGCTCATTATTTTTCCCTTAAAAGATGTAGTTACCTTTGATGTGACGTTTATGAGTAATACGTCACTATGTGAGAGTGACAGTATAATATAAGACAATAAGACTGAAAACAAACAAAACCACAAAATCAAGCTTCTCTGCCTCCTCCTGTCATAAACAACCAATCAGAGCAAGGAGGAGGGTCTTACTGCAATTAATCATGTTTGTTTATGCGCTGCTCACTTCCTCCGTGGTCACTGATGACGCGGATGAACAGTTGTTGCTGTTACGGTAAGTTATTCCTCCGCCATTAAGCATATTGAGCAGTTCGCACATGAGGATGATTGACAGCACTAAGACCCTCCTCCTGGCTCACGTTGGTCGTTTCTGACCGGGAGCGGTGCATTTCTGCAGATGGCAGTCGGAGCACAGTTTGATTTTTTTCACAGATTATCACAACATAATGATAGTTTAAAGAAATATGTGGAAAAAAAAAATATTTTTCATAAGTTACACAGCAGCTTTACAGATTATTTAAAAAGCAATAATATCCTGTTTTAATTTTCACTAAAATCAACCCATAAACTCATACACACACACACACACACATATATATATATATATATATATATATATATATATATATATATATATATATATATATATATGTAGTATTACTATAATGCCTCAATCACAAACCACCCAATTTAGTCATTTTCCATGAGATTAAAATGAATAAAAATGGTTTGATAAATGTATTTTATCAGTGCTTCTACTAGGTGTCATAATAGTTTAAACAAAACAAACAAAATGTGACACTGTAAGATATCTGGTTCTCACAAATATCATCCATATTGCTCTGTGCCTAAAACAATCCATGTAGCCATGAGTGTTCAAACTCCTGTCTCTTGTGACTTGAACTTTGACCCATCCTCTCCTGATTATGTGCTCGCATGTAGTATAATTGCATCTGAACAGACGTCTTTGGCCTGGGAAACGACAGTTCAGCTCCTCCCCTTACAAGTCAGCACTTGACATGAAGGGTCTCCCCCCAAACATGGAGGCCAGACGAACAGTAGAGGGTGGTAATGTAACGTAAAACTGGGTCTAATCCACCGCTCAGTGGCAGAGGCACAAGACAATATGAAGGCTTTTCTTAAGATTTTACTGAAGGAAACGAGAAGCAAACGTTTCCGTTCTGTTGTCTCTGCTCATGCTGATGAGAAACAGCTAGACCATCTTTGGTTCTCGTGTAACGCAAGAAGACAGTAAGTCACACTGGATAATCTGTTGAAGGCTTGTTTCTGCTCTCTGAATCTCGACCGCACTCCCAGGTTGCCTTCTCTTTACACAAGCGCGTGTGTGTGTGTGAAACAGAGAGAAAGTGCGTAAACAAATGTACTGATGAGAGCAAGACAACTCAAGGCAACACGGCTTTGTAAAGCGGATGTGTACCTGATGGTTAATTCACATCTCCAATATCGTTAATAGCCCCGGTTGATGAAAAAGAGGTGTGTGCCATGAGTATCAGAGTGTGGCTGCATGTGCGGTAAGTATGTCGTTCATGAGAGTGTGTGTGTGTGTGTGCGTGTGTGTGTGTGTGTGTCAGACAGCGAGAGCCTCCTAGGTCGAGAAGCACTGTAGGAAATGAAAGGATCAAGAACAGAGAGCAGATTACTCTTCCTGAGGATAATGAAATTATTTCTCACCTTCAATTATCTAATGAAGGAGAGGGAATAGTTTTGTGTTTCTTTCGATGTGTGTGAGTCTCTGGTCAATATAGATATTGGCCTCAGGAGCCACCTCATGTCAACCAGGCGATCTGTTGTTATGGAAATGAATGCGTTTTGTTGCATAACACGCATCCCAACCTCTGCAACAAAAGCAAAAACCCTTATAAAGATGGCGACAGTTTGTTAGTGTCATCACACTCAGGGACAACAGACATGTTTGGAGATAGTGTTTGGTCGTAGTGATCACTGCTCACGATGTTATGACCAATTGCAGCCCTGTGCAATTCAGAGGTTAGATCGTTATGATGTTTTGCTGCTTGAGGGACTGGTGCGCTTCAGAAAATACAAAACATCATGAGAAAACAATCTAAAATATCAGACATCATTTTATAAGGAAGAGACCAGTGGAACCGGACTTGTTGGCTCCAACAACATAACCCTTCCTACTAAATCTACTGTAGGAAGGAGTTGTACTGTTCTTAATGTTATCCCCGCAGATCCCAGTGACCCGGGGCTGACCTCTTGTACCATCTTGAATTAACACAACACTAATCTGGCTTCACTAACTGTCAGTAATCAGATCCACTGGATAGATTATCCATCACCCATTTTTTCCTTCTCAATAACCACATTTGGTTTATGCGATATAAAAAAAAAAAGAAAAAAAAAGTAGCATAGAAACCCAACTGTACTTCAACTGAATCACCTTTTCTTGGTCTTTCTGGGGAATCCCAAAGCCTTTGAAAACAAACAAACAAGTAGCTAAAACCAGGGAAGGATTTAGCTAAAGGGCTATTTTGGGTGCTTGAACAGGAAATCCAGACAGGCAATATTACACTATCTCACTAGCTAAGCTAAGCTAAGTTAAAAGTGCTTGACGTGAGGCTGTTACTCCGCTCTCTGTACCGCAACCTAATTAAAAAGAGCCCAACATCTATATTTAAAACAAAGCAAGACTGACTGCATAGATTTGAGCTTGTTTCAGTTTTCACCAAACTAAAGAAGTGCCGATGAAATCTAATGAGGCTCAGATATTAGCTTTTGGAAGTCAGTTCTTCTTTTATCATAAAAAATAGACTAACTGACAACCATTGCATCTGTTTCCGAAATTAATGGCCCTAATTGATTTCAGTCCTTTTTTTTCATTGAGGTGTGTCCATCTCAAACAGTTGATTCAAAACCAGAAACTTGGTTCGGGTCTCATTTGTTTCGGATAACCGGTTTGGATTTCTTCATTCTATCAATCTATCCATCTTTATGGAGGAAAAACATGTTGAAGACAAAATAAACACAGTTATAAAGATGAGGCCATTGTAGAATATTGTCTATGTATAAATAAGTTTTAAAAACTTTAGGTTTCCTATGTAGGAACTTAAAAAAAAAAAATCAGACATAGGGATATATACCCGTCTGATGTTTTCCCTCCCATCACCACGTCTAAGGGATACCAGGTCTCTCACTGATAGCATCACTCTTTGGCCTGGAGTTTATAAAGTGGTAAAAAGAAAACAAAATAAGTCAAAAATGGTGTAAAAATAGTTTTAAAAGTAAACTATTTTGCTGTTTATTTAGGCTGTGAAACAGTGAGAGAGAGCAAAACATAAAACAGACATCAAGAAGGCTGAAGCACAGGCAAGGTTCCCCTTTGTGCCCCTTTGAGACTGATTTCTGTTGGTTAGAAAACATACTGGATTTGAAACTATTCAGTCTGGAGACGTCAGAGGCAATTTAACATTAATTTTATAATAATTTATTTTAGGTGATTAGTAAAACTCTGTTTTACACCGACGTCTCCAACTGCTCCTAATTAACGACCTCTGAGCAGGAAGGGTAGAAAAAAAAAACAGTGTTACATTTTCCTGTCCAATAGTTTTGGTCAAAGGAGAAATCAGGCGGCAAACCTGAAATTGTTGCAAAGGAAACACATTTAAAAAAGCAAAGGAGTAGCTGGAATGAGGGGAGTGTCAGAAAGCAAAAATGAAGACAAATATCAAAGAGGGGAAAATGGGCAAGACATGTCAACATGGGGTTAAGTGTTGGCCGTGTCACACCTTTGTGACACAGCCGCCTGCTCTCCCTCCCCTCGGGCCCGGCGTGTTTTCAGGCTCTGTGGCTCTCTTGTGGTGATCCGTCTCCACATTAAGTGAGGCCTCAGATAATTCCTAAGCCTCCTCCATGGCCGATCCAATAAGGGATAAGGCTCTCTGCTGGCCATGATCAACTGACAATCTGTTCGCTCACACGGCTACTTTAGTGGAGGCCGGGATTACCCCGGCCAGCCCAGACACAGTCCACGCACAGTTCAGACGACCACCTGGGCGCCCGCCAGTGGAGTGAATAAAAGTTAACCGTGTCGGGTGTGAGACAGTCAATAAAAAAATGATCATCTACAGAATAAATTCGAAATGATGCTTGGTAAAGAAAGGCACTTTAAGTTACCAGGTTATATTTCTTTCTTAAATGAGGGAGCAGAAGTAAAATTGCTGCAACAATTACATCACAAAACAAGTGAAAAATACACATATTTTTTTGGTAACAGCTTCTTAAGCAGAAATAACTGTTTCTGTGTGTAACTGGATTGATTTTCTGACTGCACTGCGGTAATTTCGTCAAAATAAGAAAGTTCCCTCAAAGGCCTCTTGACGAAATGTGACAATACAGAAAATGACTACATTAAGCTCATCCACTTGATGAGCTTGATGGGTATATATCCCTACAACAGGCAGAAAATAAAAGTTCTGATTTCAACAGCTTATTTATTTAATTATTTATTTATTTCTCGTGACTTTGCATTGAGTGGCGACGCGAGTGATGAAATTCACACAACTGAAATCCAATTGGCATTATATTCCGTCAAGAATATAATGAAAGAGCACAGAACACTGGGTGTATAAATGCGATTCAGACGGTATATAAACTCTTCACACAAACACTGAGGCACTTTAAGCTTTTACTGCTGGTAATAGGAGCAGAAAGCAACAATTAAAACAATCTGGGATTTCATAAAGCTGCAGTAAGGAGTTATTAAAAAGAAAAAGAAAAAAAACTAAGGCTTTAGCTTCAAAATTTGAACAAGCACACCATACAGGTGTCTTAATTTAACTCGAATTGTGTGATATTAACCCATCAAAAGCATAAAAAAGTAATTACATCCACTTCTCAGCTTCCTCTGTTCATTTTTATGCACACAGCCAGTACATGATTTTGACTCTTTAAGTTGATTTAAATAAAGAAAAAAAAAACAAGATTATTGTTGATTAAGATGTACTTGTATTTTGGACAGGCAAACCGTTCCCGTGTCTCGGTGTTTTATCTGTTGTTGAGGATCTTTTCCTGTTTTAAGGAGAAAACTGATGTGTTTAGATGTGCGTCAGACAATCAATGCAAAAACCTCCAAAATAAGTTTCTTTAGGTCTTTTTTTTGTTTTGTTTTTTTGAGAATACCATGTCGTCTTTAAAGTGGGCTCAAACTGCAGTCAAGTGTTTTGATGCAAAAAAAAAAAAAAAAAAGCTGTAAGTCAACAATAACCCGTTTTTGTTTTTTTGTTTTTTGTTTGTTTTTTTTTTGTTTTTTTAGCATTTCAAAATCAGAAAGTCGAAATTATTTTTAGGTTTAAAGGACCTTTAGCTCCCGGCGAATCAGATTAGGCGAAAGGCTCACAAAAGCCTGAATTGCTAACAGCAACATGTTAATATTAATAGCAATTACAAAATGATGACTCTGCCTTGCCGAAATGGTAAATACACAGGCTGTGAATAAGCAGTTTAGATAGCCTTTTCGCCTTTCACCAGAAGAGCCCGGCAGCGTGCGATAAGCATCGACATTCTCGCCAACAGCGCCCGCCTTGGAGACATTCCTGATCCTTTTTTCCATTGGAATAGGCTCATTTTAACGCACACTCACCTCCGCGCACCCACACACGCCCACAGCCAGGCCCCCGCGCACACGCTCCCAGGACTGTGCGGGGCTTTGATAAGCGTGGCCCCTTCTCTCTCCCTCTCCTTCTCTCCCTCTCTCTCCCTGAGTAAACATCGTTTTGGATTAGGCAGAGTATAATGAGAGCAGGGGGCTATCTGCCCACCACGCCTGCTTCGTGGCCCCCCACACCTCTCTGAGGGGGGCTCGGACCAATCTTTACTCTGCTATTTATCCCCCTCCTCTGATAGCTTACTTATCTGCTACAAATGCCAGGGCTGACTGCCTGTCTAACTACCCCTGTAACTGTCTGCTTGTTTCTCCGTGGGCCTGTCTCTCCGTCTGACCGGTTCTGTCATAAAGCTCAAAAAGCAACGAGATAAAATACATGTCTGCTTCACATTTTATCTGTTCTCCACCTGCCTGTCGGCATCTCTCTCTCTCTCTCTCTCCGTCTCTCCTCCTCTCCCCGAATCTAATCTCGCTGTTGTTACTTTCGACGTGAGCTTAAAGAGCAGAACCCAGGGTATTTTAAACAAGAGCAACCGATTGACACGGCAACAGGAAGACTGAGCGTGTTTACAATCCTTTAAATGTGTTCATATTGAGGCTGCACATTATGCAGAACATGTTTTCCTGCATTTTCTCCGTCCACCACTGGGACACGCAGCACTCCGCTGGATCGCCGTGGTAACAGACAGCCCTGTGCAGGATAGTGATGGGAACTGAGGTCACTGGAGTGACCTCACGTGTTTCAGAGCCTCTGCTCTGAAACATCAGCAAAGATTCAGCCCGGCTTGTTGAAGTGCCGCCATCAGGCTTAGCAGCAGCCAAATCAGGACCACTAGACTGCGACTCAGCTTCCTGCTTCCAGTAATAATATGCTGCTTTGAGGATTATGCTTTTGTGTCATTACAGTTCCTTTGTTTGTTCTGTTTGTTTTATCTGCTTAATAAAACCGAGAGAAACTTCTTTTTGTTTCATTGTAAATGAAGCGTTTGCTTCACGAGAAGCAAAACCTAAAGCGATTTCATTTGAAAGGAGTTTGTGTCTTTGTAGTTCTTTTATCCAACCATCTTTATCACGGTTATTTGAATATAAAAGGTTGAAGAGATTGCTGCTCTGCAAACCTTCTAGTTTTATTTTCAGGCTTGCTCAACATATGTCTTTTACAAAGTACACCCTCAAAATCACATTTGATCAAACTTTTATTATTTCTTTACCTTTATTTCTCTCTTACTTTCTTTCTTCCTTTCTTCCTAATGTACAGAAATTAAGCTACTCCAAAGGTTTTGAATAAAACGAGTTTCAACATTCCTGCAGATTTCTTTTGTACCATTATATCCTTTATGACCATATTTCTTTCTGACTGTATGCAGCAACTTCTATCTTGTAAATTGGCTGTGCTTGATTGGTCGAAGAACAAAGAAGAGTTCAAATTTCACTCAAAAGTTGAATGATTTTTAAAGTCTGAAGTTAAAAATTGCAACACTTTGGTCCCCAGAAACTGACGTGGTGTAATCAAAACCCCAAGCTACAAAACGCATGCCTGGCATTTGGACAGCAGTCTCAGCTGCAGTAAAGAATAATGTTGGTTCTCCAAAGAGGCACAGAAACATATTTTGTAGCAGGGATGAAGTGAGCATAAACCTTCGTTTTGTAGAGTGCTTTTTGCTCTGATTCAATTGTGTGAGTGAAGCTCGGCCTGCAGCCGAAGCAGACGGGCCTTCGACGCCCGTCCCCCATCACGCTCTGCACTTCTCGGGGACAAATAGTAAAAGTAGAAGAGTGCACACTTGATGAAATTACATCTGGTGCAGCAACCGTTCTCGGCGCAGAGCGAGTCGTCTGAGCGGCGGGAAATGGAAGGTGGAAGTTAGGGGTTCCTGAAGCGCGGACACCGAGAAGTGGCAGAAAAAAAAACAAAAAAAAACGCAATTTCAGAGAGGAAAGAGTCTCCTTCCTCTCTGTGAGAAGAGATGGGAAGAGACAAAAGCGAGGAGCAAATATTGTGCACTTAAACACGTGAGAAAACGGCCGCCAGCGAGCTTCGAAGAGTTCCTCTCACCGATTGGCCCACTGGGTTGGACGCTTGTCAGATTACAGGGCGTCGCCTTAAGGAAACGCCGTACTTTACTTTAATTACGCAAATAATTGTGAAAAGAGAAAGAAAATAAAAAGAAAGTCTGAAATCAAAGAACAGAGTAGCTTATATTAACTGGAATTTTCAGTGTGTCAAATAAATGGAGATGAGCAGCTCCACGCTACGGGACATTGATGATGCAAACGAGCCGTATGGTGCACTCACTGATCTGAAACGGATCTTATACACATTTCTAACTTGCTGGTCAAGCTAGAAGATTGACCAGTTTATCGATGCATCTCTGCTTGAGCAGGAATACCTGTGACGACTCGCTTCATAACATTTTTTTGCAATGTTTTCATTAAGCTCCAGATCTCAGAAAGCAGAGTTTGGCCTCTTTGATGCACCAGGTTGTTTAACCGGAGCAGGATTTAGAAATTATTTCTCAAACCTGTACAATAAAACCATAATGTGGGTCATTTTCAGTAACAAAACAAAAAAAACAAAAAACAGGTGAAGACACTTTAATTTGGGCTTTCAGAAGCTCACACGGTTGCACTAAGCAAACGCAGCGAAGATGTGGCATTGAACGAGGGAGCCATGCGAGAAAAGGAGAATTTTGTTGATTCAGAAATCTGCCCAGAGACTGCACTGATGCTTTAAACATGAGAATCAGATTTTTCTATCTCAGTGAGGAGGAGGAGCAGGAAGAAGAAAGAAAAAAAAAGAGGGCAGAAAGAAGTAAGGAGAGATTAGAGGGAGCAAAGAGAAGAGTGAAGAGGAAAATTTGAGAGAGGCAGATTTGTTTCGGTTGGAAAAGATGGCGAGGGTCAGACTGTCAGGTGTGGATTTATTGAAACTGTTTACAATTTGCAAAGATTTCATTGAAGAAGAAATGTCTAAAATGAATTTTGTACCAATAATTATACAATTTCAAATCGCTTTTAACAATTAATAACAGAATCTATAATCACAGTCTGGTTTAATTCAGCAGGTACCAGATGGTTTTTAACCCGTGTACGTGTGTGGCTTTATTGAGGGCTCACGTATAATTTGCTCTGGCAGAATGTCTCGCAGTTCACTCACAATAACCGGAGTTTGCTTTGATCCGCTAAGAGCGAACAGCAGTATTTCCACACAGGGTCTGTTGGTAGGACATGATCCAGAGGCGTTTTTGTTCTGCATCCCATTGGTTTGGGAAAATGAAGAGCAAGGATCCACGCTGCTTTGCATTCGCTCGTTTGTCTGTGCACTTGCAGACATAACACAGGTCGCAAACCCCGCCCCCCAAAAAAAACAACACAAGGCACCTGGGAGTTTTATAAGTTCTGTTCCCTTACCGAACAAGCGATCGCTGCAGTTTGCCGTTTCGTTGGACTCTTTGTCTCCCAGTTAACTTTAACTGGGAGACAAAGGTGGACCATTACGCCAGTCAGACTATTTCCTTCACTGATGATCAAACCAGATGACTAATTCTGACTGTGAAACATTCTCAGTCAGATCTAAGATGACGAGGGTAAACGCTTGAGTCTTGGCTTTGGGGACGTTATGAGGATATTCGAGCAAGAAAGTTTAGGCAAGAAGATTAAAAAAGAAAGAAAGAAGAAAATGATTCAGTGAGTTTTGAGCAAGTTCTATGAATGACTTTAAAGCGTGTAAGCAGTAACGGTACGAAGGTGGAGTAGTGGTGGCAGAGTGCTAAGTCTAAAGGTTCAGAAGTGGAAGAATCACCCTCGGGCTTTGCTTCTTCTGGTTAAGCCGAGACAAACTGCGGAGCAACAAATTGGCTGTGAGAGGCCAGTGGATGTCTGCACATGTGGCAAAGCAGTGCCCGTGTGGCGTTCGAGTTAAGACTCTGTTTATTTGCATCTGTTTCCTTATGAGCTTTAGCATGTTTATGCGCGAAGTGCGGGCCGCCCTGAGGCTGGCCGTGTGCAGCCGTTTCACTGGAGAGGCAGATGAGTGGAGCAGATATCCCGAGGCCGCCCGGCCGCTGCCAGAGCTTTATCTGAGCTGAAATGATTTTAGCACTCCATTTTGGAGCACTAACCCAGGAGCAATGTCAACTCCTTCTTCTGCCCTTCCTCCTCCCCTCCTTCATCTTTTCTTAGTAGTGTTATATTTTCCCCTGTCCTCTGCTAACTAAAGTGGCGTGCATAGCCCTACTCATACTTCGTGAACTTTTCCACGTTGCAGTACAAACGCCGGGTTCTAGTCAAGGAAACAGCAGCAAAGTGGGGCTATGAAACAATACACGAAGCTTTGAACATCTCACAAAGTAATATACTGAACCAATGCAAGCCTGACAAGACATGGTCGTCCACCTGAACTCAAAGAAGCAGCCAAGACACCTGAGGTAACTCTGGAGGATCTGCAGAGCTCTCCAGCTCAGAATCGGTTGACAAGGTAGCATGTATTTCACAAATCTTGTCATTATGGAAAAGTTGGTGCGAAGAAAACCTGTAAGAAATCCTGTTTACACTTTACCACAAGTCACGTGTGAGTGACAGCAAACATGTGGAAGAAGGTCATCTGGCTTAATTTTTTCAAACACATGCAAAATGTTGTGTGTAAAGGGAAATAATAACAACGCACGTCATTCTGAGCACATCATCCTGCTGTGGGGAGGCTTTTCCTCAGCAGGGACAGGGAAGCTGTTAGAGTTGAAGAGGACACGGGTGGAGTTAAACACGAGGCAATCTTGGAGGAAAACCTGTTAAGAGGCTGCAAAAGACTCGAGATTGAGGGTGGACAAACCCTGGACATGTGGCCAGAGCTGGAAAAGACTGTCTCAGATAAAGGCAGAGTGGTGTGTTTTGAAGACAACCTCCAGACTACTTACCTTCATCTCAAACCAAGAGCGAGACGGCAGAAACCTGAACAATATTTGCAGTTCATACCAAACGCCAACCATCACAGATTTATCCCTCGATTAAATTGTTACTTAATTTGTATAAATCGCTCAATCAAAGTCAGATTTTGACCAACACAGTGAAACAACAGAGTGTCTGTCGTCCTCAGTCTTTCTCGCTCACCTCCCCCGTCCTTCAGCTCCCGTCTCCCCCGCCTCCATCTGTGGTCGCCAACCTGCGCCGGCCCTCGTGCATTTACCTCACCTGCCACATGGGCAATTAAGTGGTATTGCGAGGAAAGGCTTCTAGCTGAGCTTAACTGCATTATATGAGCAGGTAATACACCCTGAAAGAGTGTGTGAGAGAGTAAGGGGATAGTGGGTGGAAAGAGGAGAGCATCTTGTGAGAGAAAAATAGAGCAGGAAGGAGAAAGAAAGGAGGTCTTAAGTGAATTGTCGACTCAAATGGTCTAATCACTGTGAAAGCTCCGGACAAAGAGCACCCATGGACGCCACCCCTGGGGACAATGAAAGACTACTTAGCCTTCCCTGGGTCTCCCCTGGCAAGGTATGCCTATCTTCTTCCTGCTGCAGATTAAAGCAGGGCTAAACTTAAAGAGGAAAACACCTAAATGCGATAATACACGAATGTGTAGAAATTACAGATGTGGCGACAAAGGAGATGAGCAGATATGAAAAGCAGGAGATGTTTGTGCCAGAGAACGTCAAAGGATTCTCTACAAGCGCCCATTCCTGGCCTCCACTCCGGCTCTTGCCAGCTCCGCAGGACCTCCACTTTCCATAAAGCCCATAGGCAGATCACTGGCTCCCCAGTGTTAGGCAGCCATGATGGCTCTATTCAGCGGCTCTACTAATGCTATGCTGATTGTTTGAGCGCAGCTAGCATGTAGTGTGGATAAGCATAGGTCATTTCCTCGTTTCCGCAATGCCGCCTTTCAAACGCGCAAGTGGGGTGGGCCTTTACCGCGGCGATGGGGAGCCACTAACTTTGACCTAAAACGGAGGATTCTGCAAGCAAGAAGTCAAATGGGAGGAGAAAAAAAAAATCACAATGATGAACACTCACACAATCAGCGGAATGAAATCCGTATTCAGAACACTGACATAAAGAGAAGAAGAGAAAAATATCTCCAGAAGATGAGGTAGAATATCCCTCAAAAGTTGCTTGTGCACCCTTTTGAGTGTGTCCATTGTGCAAAAGGACAAAGGAGCCCTCACACAGACGTGCTGGAACATAATGGATGTGGCCCCTTGGTCCACTATTGTACCATGGCAGAACTCTGTCTCCAGTCAACGAAATTGCTTACTTGAAGCAAAATGTTCAGCTCTGCACTTTCAAAGTAGCCCAGTAAGTGAGCGAGGGACAAACATTCTTCCATCATGAAGTGCTTTTTGGGACAAAACATCACACATAATGGGATGCATGTATGTTTACAGTGTGAAAGACAACGTAAACCTAAAGAGTATTTCCTAATCAATTCCTAATATCACTTTCTATTACATTGCAGAATTAACTGACATTAATTAGTGATTAAGCAACAAATATTTCCATATTCCAATTCTTTTTAGTTCTGGACGTCTTGCACCTTAAGGCTCCCACATCATAGCCCATATTGTGCATATGGGCTATGAACCCATACGCACAATACTCTGTGAGTCATGCAGACTCTGTGCACACCATCAGCAGATGGTCAAAGCAGGGCTAAACTTACAGTCAAAAGTACCAACTGCATACGTATTTCTCGTGATAAATTCCTTCATTTCCCACAATCCAAATGGCTACTGGGAAGTTCGATGAGATAGTTGGGCCCCTTGCCCCGATTCCTCTCCACCGCCTGGCTGCTTCACATCCTTGCGACTGATTGAGGCAACTTTCTCAGCTCGGTGTTGCTCACAAAACAGTTCGACGTTTCTCACAGAGCAACACCGAGCACGTGTACACGGACGTAAAAACGTACCAAAGTGTCTGGCGGATGTCCGTTTCGATTACGCACAAATCTCAGCAGAGTGAAAAACGCCAAAGTTTATCTAATGTATTGGTCCTCTTCATGAAGCCTTGAAGGCATCACCACATTTCTACGTTTTCTGTATTTCTGACCAGAGATCAAAATGCTGATGCAAGTTGAATCTGAGAACTAGTGGGGAAAGTTCATTTTCCTGCACTGTGGATTAATTAAAAAAAGAAGAAAAAAAAAGTGTTTCACTCAAACACATTAACACAAATTTGGCCCAGTGTGATCTGCATTTGGTTTTCTGATTCAGCTCATCAGGTGACAGGATTTGATCAATAGCACCACAGTTAGCTCTGCCTTAATTAATCCAAGCAGCACGCTGCAATGTCTGTCAGTCATTTATTTTATTTTTTTCTTCAAACATCAAAACATTTGGAGAAAAGTCAGCGAGTCCTGAGACGGATCGTTCAAGCAGAGTTGAAAGTCGACGTGGGAAACAGGAGGAAAACCACGCGGCTTCAAGATGCTCACATTAAGACATTAATGTGAGCTGGCTGCTACGCAGAACAAAACCCACAGACGTGAGGCTTGCCATGCCACCAGAAACAACAGACCCTCTCGAGACTTCAAATCTTCACACAATGTGATAGAAAACAGTTTTCTCTTGGCGCTTTGCTGCTTCCGTCTCGCTCCCATAACGTGATGATCAAGGTTTGACTGAGTGCGGTGTTGAGAAATGACATCTCTGACAGAGGCCTACTGACAATAGCCAACTGTCAAAGGGATGTGCAGGATGGAAGAACAGCGCGCGCACACACACACACACACACACACACACACACACACACACACGCACACACACACACACACACACACACATTCATGCACACAGACAAAGAAACACACCAGTCACCCCATCGTCATCCAGCATGACCAATTTGTTCCCAGCAGGGGCAGGGACAATGTCAGCTGTCAGTCAGCAGGCGTGTCCTGTCTTTGGTGTTCAGTCCCCAGCGGTACTTACAGATGGCGCTGCTCTGCTGGTGAGACTGTTTACTCTTTAGACAGGAAGTGAACTTCCAGTCTGCACGTAAACACACGCTGCGCTGTGCACACTCACAACTCTGGTCTACGTTTTCTAAACAGAAATCCCACAAAAGCACACGTTTTTATATATTTATACATATATATAAAAAAAAAGACCAACAAAACAGACTCTGAATGAAAAAAAAAACAAAAAAAAACAAAAAAAAAACCAACATGAGATAGAGAATAAATAATGCATTGGTGTTGCCCTGTATCAGGCAAAAACAGAGCGACACTGAGATTAAGCTTCGTGTTGTGGCGAGAAAGAAAGCGATGTGAATAGTGAAAGGCGAGATACGATCCGTTCATTTTAAACAGGGCTGGGTGGTTGACGGAGCAGCGCGGGGGCTGCTGTGGACGTGTCCGGGAGTGTGCTTGTGTTTGCATCCCGGCCTCAGGGTCGCGGCGAACACACCGCCGCAAAAAAAATAAACAGCGCTCAATCTCCCGGCCTGTGATTGCTGCTCCGGTGTCAAGATAAAGTCCGGGACCGAGGGCCGCCCGAGACCGGCTGCCTGCTTGACAATGGAGGAAAAGGAAACAATAAGAAACTCTGCCCATCGATAACTCGATAACTCACAGTATTCATATGCAGGCTTATGTCCCTCTTGCAGTTTCATATAAGCTGTCTCGTTGACCTGCAAACACCGACTTGGAGCCGTCTCCGAAAACCAAGCTGATGTTGTTTATAGTGCTTAAAAATTACTCTGCTACTAAAGTTTAAAATATAAGCTGGTATCTTACCACAGAGTGAAGTGAACCGTTGACACCCAATTCTGAATTCTGAATATCAATGCTTATATCTAACAATATCAATGTGGTTTTCTGCTGCTGTAGCGTGTCCGCTTTCAGGTTTGAATGCGGTGAATAATCCGAAACAGTTGCTTTCAAAACCAGGATGTCAGCATGCGGTATTCCAAAATCGCTCCCAGCCAGGAGACAGAAATAAATTTTTAAAAAAAATAGTAAAAATGCATTTCGGGAAAAAAATTATCCAAAGTGAACTGAAGCTGGAAAATTCTAGTAAATGATCATATTACTGTACAATTTACGTGAATTTATTGTTTCGATTGTATGTCAGATTTGCCCGACAAGAGCAGAGAAAGGTTTTGAAATCCGAGTACATACAGAGCATGAACTTACATCGAGACTGACTTACACCGAAGCAGCTGTTTGCTTTCACCATATTTGCACAAATAAATATTGCAGCGATTATTGTGATTGAATATATCGCAGCCATCGTGCGAATCACTTCTTCCTTTGCGCCGTTTTGCACAAACTCACGAACTGACATAACAGATGTGTCTCGCTTCATTCTTTCGATTTCGACTCAATCTCATTTAGCGGCCAGCTCCAAGAGTTCAAAATGTCTGAAACCAAACAGACAGAGCTGGGGACCTCAACCAGTAAGTGGGACAGTAGTCTCTTCAGTCACTGGATCTGTTGGGCTCGTAACCGGCGGCGACAGGTCCTTAACACGCCGCGCGGACAGAGCCGTAACAGATGCCCGGCTAAGTGCCTGATTAAACCTTAATGTACGGTGCAAGACGTACGCAACTGTGTGTGTGTGTGTGTGTGTGTGTGTGAGAGAGAGAGAATATGAGATGAACCCCAGCCCTCCAGCGACACAGAGGCCACGCCAGCTGCTACTCCCCCCAGAGACGGAGCCCTGAAGCTGGGCAGTGAGGCAGCGGGAGCCAGGGGAGTCTCCAACAGGCCGTGGCACAGTCACAAGCACAAGTGGCATATGTGATGTGACACTCCACTTATCAGGTGAGCTTTTACTTTCTAATTAAGCTCCCAGATACGCACATTTTCATCAAAAGTGGCAACGATTTAGCTGGCAAAATAAAAAAATAAAATAAAAATGTGACTCCACGTGTAAACATCTCGACACTGGAGATCCAACTTTGCAGACCGTAGAAATCTACAGAAATATATATAAATGCGCCCAAATATCAAGTCATTGTGCATTTGTGTTTGTCCAAGAGTTTTGTGGGTCAACAAGCTAGCAGCCAATAATTTACCCACTGACAGAAAAATTTCATCTGCCTATCATCCTCAGCCTCCCTCCCCTCCCACTGTCTCTACCTTCATTCCTCTCTCTAACTGATTATGCCGTCAATACTGTGCGGATGAGAGGAGCTGACAATTGACCGGCCTGGATCAATATCAGCTAATAAGCATGTCAGGAGAGAGGAGAAAAGAGCAAGAAATCGACTGGGAGACGGCGAGAGACGCAGACAGAGAGAGGATGAGTAAGAAAGTGACAGAGGGAATAAGCCAGTTTGATCCAATTCGGCTGCTTGGCGTGTGGAGGTGTAAGTGGGATGATTGGCCTGTTATTGCTGGTGTAATGTTAGGCAATCAGAGCCATAGTGGTCTAGATATCAACAAACATCCATCAAATTGTCCCTTCTTCGTCTTGATACCAACTCCTCCGCCGGGCCCCGCCCGGACGCCGACAAAACAATACGGCGACAACGAGAGTCGAGCAACGGTGCCATTTTAAAAAAAATAAAGAAATAAAGGAGCCGCAGGGAGGATGAATTGATAGCCTCGCACTCGCCGCAAGAAGCAAAAGAAGACGGGGGAGACAAAAAAAATAAATAAAAATAACACTTGTTGTTTCGGGGGGTTTTGTTTGTGTTGCAGAGATTTTCAGTTGTTTTTTTTTTGTTGTTTTTTTGTTTCTCCCCTTTTCTTTACAATTTCTGTTTTTCTTTCCCTCTGGCAGAGGAGCAGCTCGTTGTTGATGGTGATATAATAACACAGTCAGGTGTCTGTAGCCAATTCCCTGTCATTTGGACTTTTGCGTAAATCACCATGTATTTTTCTCCTTGTTCTTTTTACTTTCTCCCTTTCACTGTTCGATCTACCTTTTCTCTCAAGGTATCATTTTCTTTTGCTCAAATTACCTTTTCTGTGGCCCCCCCAGACACTCCAATTGCTACCGTTGTATGGATACTGATGGAAGCTTTTCTGTGCAAATGCAACGCCGCTGCCGGCGCAAGACAACACTACTTAGTCTAATACAGCCTATTATACAGGAGCAGAAAGATAAATAGATGGTCTAGATTGACTGAGACGATGCCTGACTTTACTGCTTGGCTAAATGAAAGACTCCTAAGTAACAGAGAGATGGAAAATAGAAAGTGGACTCGCCAAATATCTTTGTTGCGGAACTGGAAAGTGCTCTGTATGTGTCCAAGCTGACAGGTTTATCTCTAACCTTCGGTCAGGACAAACCGAAGCTGTTTTTTTTTTTGTTGTTGTTGTTGTTTTATCTCAGAGCTGTAGTAAAGTCTTGGTCAAATTTAAGTTGTGGTTGTTTAAATGCAGATTTTAGTGTAATTACAAACTGTAGTTATGCATCACCTTAACAAATACAAGAATGGAAAACCATCACAACAACAAAGTAAAAAAGAAAAAGACTAGTCGCAGTCTTTGGTTGTAAGTGGATGTTTATAGAAGCTCAAATTTAGCTGGGTGTGTCTGAGAATCAGATCCATCTTAACCTTTAATGAAGCACCTCAGAGGAAGCTCATTGGTATCTGGGGTCGGATCTTTTGTTCTTGTCGTTGCTCTACAGCAGATGAACCCAACACAGCCAGCTATCCGTAGGTCTATTTTCCTACTTCTTGTGAACAAAAAAAACCAAGACTTGTGCCATAACCCCAACCTTGACATTTAAACTTTGTCCTTTGGCTCGGCCTCCATTTTCTTGTTGCAGTTCTTCACCGCTCCCTGAAGTCCTGAGAGCTTTCTTGTCTTTTGGATTAGCTTCCACTTTGACTTTGACAATAGGTAAATTGAATTATTACAATTTTTCATTCAAACTCAGCATCTGCTTTCCTGTCTGCTTGACTTCCAGCAGCTTCTTTCGAAAACAAACGCTGTCCCCGCCGTCAGTCGCCTGAATCACCACGCAGCGCACCCTGCCTTCACATTCAGCCAGCGTCTCCCGCCGGCAGGATCCGCCAGACAATATGTCGCGTTGATCCCACACGCGCTGATTGCGGCGCGGCCGCAGTGATGAGTGATGGAATGGGGGAGAGGAAGTGAGTGGTGGTGGTGGGGGGGAGACAGACGAGGAAGTGGGTAAAACGAGGTGAGCTGCTGCTCTCATTTACATGTTTATAGCTCCTCAGTCGGGAGGGGAAAGGACGCGATCCGAGGGACATTTCCAATTACCGAGCGGCGTGGCGTGTCCTCGACGACGCTTCCTGACCGCTCGGCGAGCAGACGCGCCGCACCAGACCCTCGTTCCCTCACAAGCCAGCTGTGCTTAATGAGGGAACAAGCTGGTCGGGGTTCAGCGGGACGCTTGCGAGCGTGAGGGTCATATGGCAACGTTTGGATTCAGTTCGGTTTTAAATCGCAGCTGCTCAACCCGTCTGGGTCAGCCCGACCCCGCGCACACGCACCGGAGACCCAGTTGACCAAAAAAATGTGCAAACACCAGACCGCGGCGTTTGAGACGTGGCACGCGCCATATGGCAAACATACAAACTGAAGCATACCTAATGTGTTATTTCCATGTTAATGCGATTCTCCTCCCCACTGTGGCAGCCAAAGTGATTGGCAAGAGAGGGGAGGTTAGACGGGGCAAGGAAGAAACAGAAAATAAGTGTTTACTTATTTTATTTTATTTTATTTTTTTTCGCTAAAGGTGTCATTTTGACTCCTCTTCTCCCCTAATTTGTTCACAAAGATTAAAAAATTGACCTTTTTTCACGGCGTTGAGTCTAAAAATAATGAGACAGCAAACAGGGCCCGTACGGAGGCTAACCACACAATCATATGCCATCTGATAGTCGGCTTCTCATCTCCTTATCCCTGAACCCTCTTCCCTCCCAACTCCAACAGACACGCACCCGAGAAGGGGAGGAGAGAGAATATTAAAAACAAACAAACAGAGAATTGACTTGCTGAGAAGAATTACGGAGGTGCTGATTACATCTGACCCCTCACCCCCGCTGTCAAAAAGCGCTCCTCTCGTCTCCCTTATTTTCTATTCCATTAATGCGTCCAACTTCCGTCGGCCCGCGTCGTTTTTAGCTGACAGAGGCTCAACCGTCGTCCTCCAAGGATGTTCCTGCGCCTGTGTCTGAGTGCAGAACGGACCGGGCTTCAAACAAAATAAACCAACAAACAAAAAAAAAACACAGAGAGCAATATTGCGTACAGTTACAGGAAAACCCTTCTGCAAAATTATTTCATAAGAAATTATTTTCTTCTTCTTCTTTGTGTGACCTGGTTTCTGTGATCAGGCAAAAAGAGCAAAAAAAAAAAAAAAAAAAAAAAAGCGCCTCTCATCAAAACACATGAACACACCAGCATTATAAACAGCCCCAAAGACAATCCTCCTCTGTTTTGTGATTGAGGCCAACAGTGTTCTCCCGGCCCCGGCTGATGGCAGATAACGGGAGCAAATCTCCAATTGCCTCCCTTTTCTGACTTATTGACTAGCTGATTGCCAGGCTGGATAGCTGACTCTGTTTGTATTTATTAACCTGCATGCATCGTTTTGTTTGCAGAAATGAGATTTGTTTTTTCGCTCTCCCTCTCCCTCTCTTTTTCCAGCAGCTTCCTGTTTCGGAGTCCTGAGTATTTAGCATGAGAAAAATAACATTTGAATGTTCAAATGTTATCTGAATGCCTATTCAGTTTCAAATCTATTCAGTGATATATATACATATGTACATATATATAGTCTATGTTTGACATTTTAATGTAAGAAATCTGTGATGTTTTATCAGTGTAACATCTGACTTCTAGAAGTGCTATCGAGGTGATATCAGTGTAACCTCATCTGGTGAAGTACTATTATTATTATGAATCCCTGATGTAAAGGTCATACTATGAGACTTTTATTTTGAAATTCGGTGTTTACTCAAGTCAAATATGGCTGCCGTTCCTTGTTTACTTTTTAATTTGTTATTTGATTTACTTGGGTTTGCTTTTTTCTGTAGAAATTGTCACTGTGTTTTACCAGAAACAATCAATCAGAGTCCAGAGGAGGATCTTAACGCAGTCAATCATGCTAGTGAACACACTGCCCAATGTGCTAATGGTGGAGAAGCAAAGTTACTGGAAAAGTCTTTGTCCAGCACTATTGGTGGCTATACTAACTAGCTTCCACATGCACAACAGGCTCTATTGTGGTGAACCAGCTGTAGCGTACAGAAAGCATAGGGAAGGGTAAAAATACTGTGTGCATGAGGATGATTGACAGCACTAAGACCCTCCTCCCGGCTCTGATTGGTTCTTTCTGACTATGTGTTTCTGCAGCTAAAAATAGCAGAGGGAGGAGGTAGAGGAGTTCATTTTTTTCCAAAGATTACCCGTCTCATAATCTACTGTCATGACATAGTGACAGTTTTAACAAATTTGTAATAAAAAGTTACCTACTGCAGTTTCCACCTCTGCTGTAGACTGTAGAAAATTAGTGTTTGACACAACTTTGCTTAATTAACATTCTTCTTTTTTTTTTTTTTGCAACTTATTACACCTTTCAATAGTAGCAAAACATGCTGAATAAGAACAGCACCTTGAGGAGGTGAGGATGTACACATCATTTTTGCTATTCCAACTGTAACCCAGTACTCCTAAAGGCAGCGTTGTTTTCCGTTAGACTAAAATTGCAGACATGAACTGCGGAAACATAAAAAAAAAAGAAAAAAATCCAAATTCAAATGTATATATTCTTCATATGTTCTCCTACTTGAAGACTATCTTCGTCCAAAGAGTGCAGAGTGGCCGACCATAACCTTCCCGACCCAGGTTTAATCTGGGTTAGACAGAGTTCAAGAAAACGTCGCCTGAACTTTTCAACCGTTTCCAGGCTCTGACCTCCTGATGAACCAACAGCTCCACAGCTCACTGAACACAAGCAGGTGTGCCAAGGATTAGCACTCCTACTAGCGGATGGATATAGATCCCTACATTGTGTCAGGGTTTGTTTAAGACGTCTGATGTGCTACGTGCTAAATCTGGAAATGCAAACCGAAAACAGATATGTTAGATTCATGTACCATTCAAAGAGAAAACAAAGATCTCAGTGGCCTTGTGTTTTTCTAAAACTAAAACAGATTACGATGTAATTTTATGCTGTTTCTATTTTGTTTCCTTCAAGGTGTAAAGGCAGAATAAAATTCATGCTGTCAGTTGAGATGTGAGGGATTTCTCCTCACTGTCACCAGACTCACTTTTCAGTAACACTTTATGTGAAGTAAGAAACAGTAAGCAACTGAGAGTTTTCACTTGTTCACAACAAGTGTTATATCCTGTTCATGACAATCTTATCTCAGTCTTATGCACTCCCCTTCAAATGAAGCGCTACCTCACTTTGCATTACAGATACACTGGCAAATTATTACTGCAAAACAGCTCAATCTCAATCAGATGTCAATAAAGGAATCCATGAACCTCAAAAAATCCATTTGATTTAAATTATCTTTCACTTAACAAAATTGTAATTACGTTGAAACAAGTTAATATGAGGTTATGTATAAGGACAAACACTTATGTATTAATTACATCTTTAGAAAAGGGTATTTTTGTGTTTTCTGGAGGTAAATAAACTTGTGTTAATTAGTTTTGTTTTTGTTTTTTTTTGTTTCATTTTTGATGTGAAACACAAGTAAAAATAAATTCAACACTGATGCATTAGAATCATTTGGACACTCCTGGGCTCTTAAACAGTGAGAAGCTGAAAGTTTTCAGTGTTGACAAACAGCACGCTCCAAATCGAGTTTCCAGGAAAGCCACGTTAATGTTGCGACTGCTTCTTCTGTGCTGAGGTCAAGCAGCTCGTATCAGAGGCCTACAGGCAGCTCACGGTGGCGAACGTATAGAAGAGCCGTCTGATCTGCTAAGGGCATTACTTGTGCAAAGCCACTTAGGGTTTCTGATACACAAATGTCAACATGCAAGCTGTCTGGATTATGAGCTTGTTCGTGGGAGAGGTCAAGAGTGTGAGTGTGGTTTGTTTTGGTTTGACCGTAAGTTGCAAACCACTTTAATGAGGACTGCTTAATTAGGCATGCAGATATAAGCCGACTTTAATATAAGATATCATTAATATTCCCTTAATTTTTGTGTTATTAACAATTGCACAGCCGTGTAATTAGAGAAGAAAAGAATTTTCATTATCCAATGACAGAAATACTTTTAAAGATGCTTATTCAAATTTGTACGCTTTTCAGAAACATGCTATAAGTATGTGGGCAGTTTTTATTTGACCACAATTTTCTGTAGAAATGACTCCTGTCAAATGTGCTTGGACTGGGGAATTTTGGACGTGTAAAATGGAAAACAAAAAAAAAAGATAGACCTCTTTTTTAAAATCGACTAATGAAGAAAAATGTCAGATGCTCCTAATGTAGATAAAGTTTTGAAATTGAAGCCGAACTTAAAAGTCTGCTATGAAATAAACCAGTTGAATTTTGAAAAACCTAAACTGTTTTTCCTCTTTATTATATTTAATAATTTTAAAAAGTGTAGTAAATTGGAAGCTTTGAAAATGATATTCACATTTCAAACACCTATTTTTTTTTTTTATCAGAAATTAATATTTGAAATTATAAGCTTTTCAATTCTGATACATTATTAACAAATAAATACATCTGAACTTGAACCGATGGCGAATAATCATATGGTTTATATGTTCAGTTTCCCAGGTTCCCATTAGGAATGGGGTGGCGCTAAAACAAAAGGTAAAAAATAATTTTATTTGTCTCAGTTGCACCCTAAAGAGGTTTTCTATTACGTTTATGGATGTGAGGTTAATGAACAAATGTGTGCTGAGTCGGCAACCTGTGCTTGTTGCGGAGGATAAGGAGACCTGGCTGTATTTGATATCAATCATGCTCTTGGCACCGTACCTTTACCTGCAAATAACTTTGAAAACAATGCATCAACTTCACAATTCATCCATCCTTTGGGCTGTTTGTCTGTCCTGTAAAATCTCCATAATGTATATTGAAGTTTGCGGTTTTAACAGGACAAATGGTGAAAAGCCTCCATGTTTGATCATTTCCTGCGAAATTTAGCCTCGATACCTGCCTCAAAAAATGTTTCTTCTGGTGACTGCAACACTCTGCTAAAGGTGCTTTGATTGAGGTTAGCATATATGTCACATGTTCAATTTAAAATAGTCAGTGGTACTTATTAGAAATGGAAAATATCACTAAATGCAAACAAATATCCAAAGGTTTCTTCCAAATCTCAATGAATCTGAAGATTTAGGCTTTGCTATGGGAAAGCCACATGGTGTAATCATGAAGTGGATAAAAAATATATATATTTGAAGGGTGATTCAAGGAGGACAGGTAAAAAGTGCAAAGTATGTGTGAGTCAGCCGTGTTAGGGTGTTAGAAGTGTTAAAAGAGGAGGTGTTCTAGAGGTAAAATGGAAAATACCCAATACTCTGACAGAACAGGATTAGTATTTATCATCCAATAAGGAAACATAGAAACCATCCAACAGTTAGGCTGAGCATTCTTAAAGTATCGGATCCGATCGAGACCCATCAGCTGGTTCTGAGTCGTCTGAATTTTTGGTGCTTGAATATTTTTTTGAGTCGCCTGATCCTCGGCTCTAGCCAGCCCCCTCCGACCCCCAGTGACTAATGAGGGCGGATGGTGATGGCGTGGGGCCTCTGTGTTGTGGCAGGAGCTGATCTGGTGGGAGTCACACCTGAAAGGGTTTTATCCTGGGAGGTAGCAAGCAAAGGAATGGACTAGGACCTGAGACACACACACACACACACACACGCACACACAGGGTGCAGTGTAAAAGGAAAAATGTCAAGTAAGACAAATAAAAATTAAAAAAAACTATGAATGAGGAATAAAAAGAATCCAGATAGAAAAAAAAAAACACCTGTTTCTAGAAGATAAAGCATCACCGTTCGATTTTTATTACCACGCAGATTTCACAGCAGCCTGTACGTCTGTTTGTCTGTAAACGGAGCAAGTGAGGTCTTGAGACACAAAATGTCACATCAAGACAAGAGAGCGTACAAAGAAAACCTTGGAAAGAAAAAAAAAGGGGGTCCAAGAACTATGCCACTGATGTAAACAGAAGCTCAAGAGAGAGGAAGGAGAAGCATTGAAAACCAGCCACAAGGCTAATGCCAAGATCATTCTCATTATTAACTGATACCATTCTGGGGTTGTTTATTTATTTGATTGCACAAATAATAAAAGGTCGAATGTGATGTAAGGTTCTGATCAAAGCTAAATGTACAAATAAAACTATTTATCATTCAGAGAAAATACCACGCTTACGTTCAAGTTGTGGAGTTGAAGATGGACTTCCGGCTGAGCGAGGAAGTGCGAGACCTGTCCACTACAGTGTTTCTTCCTCGCTGGTAGGATATAGCACTTATCTGCCTACTGCAGAGAGAAGAGAGCAGATAGCACGCAGATGAGCTCCACTGCCAGTGTGTGTCTGTAGCCAAGTGTGAGTACAAGTACCTGTGTGTGCTCATGCTGTATATGTGTGTGTTGTCCCTTTGCATGGGTATGATTTTATCCAAATATGTACTATGCATGCATGTGTGCATTTGCCATTCAGCGTACTGCGACAGATCATGTTTGTCTCCCTTTACCTTTTCCACTTATCTTGTCATGCAAAGCCCTCTGTGTGAAGTTGTGAGATGTGAGTAGTGGCGTCTGACTGAGGGGAGATTTGAGGTGCAGTAATATTCAGGTTTGAGATCTCTCTCTCTCTCTCTCTCTCTCTCTCTCTCTCTCTCTATTTCTCCTCTCCTTCTGTGGGATTAACCTCAGATGGAAGAGATCTACCTTGCAGTCTCCTGACAAGAGGCACAGTTATACTTGATACAGAGAATCAGCCAACACACGCCGCATTGAGGCCCGATCTGTCATAAACGCACAGAAAATGACAGATTTTTCTGTGTGATGGTTTTCCAGGAGATTCCGTGCTCTGAAGGCGTACCAATGTGCAACAAGGCACTCTAATTCCCAAAACGGGCATATTTTTATGCAGCCTGTGGGCGTCCTTCACACCAACTTGTGCTTTCAGTTGTAGTTGCATCTTTTTCCTAGCGATTTCTTGTGAACTAACAACAAAATTAAAGTCATTTTACGTCTGCACCAGGATGTTACCTTAGCAGAAATCCCCTAAACACAAAGGCGGTTTCCGTACCTGTACATAACATCGTCATCAGTGTTCCACAAGAATTTAAACTCCATGCAGAACTTTGACCATGTTCCACATTGTTCAACTCTGATCACATTTTGGCTGCTACATTCCAGAGCAATCATGTTCATAAAATAGTGTTTAAATCAAATGTCAAAGTCTGAATTGTTTTAGGACTCTGGAAAAAATTAAGGGACCACTTAAAACAATCTGTTTCTCTGATTTTACTCTTTATTGGTATTTGCTTGCGTAAAATAAACATTGCTCTCTTATTATATGAACTACTAACAAAATGTCTCCAAAATTCCAAGCAAAAATTTTGTATTTATTTGCAGAAAATGAGCAAAGGTCAAAATAACAAAAAAGATGCAGACTTTAAATAAAGTAAAGAAAAAAAAGTTCACGGTTTTCAAGAGCTGTATATTGTGACAAAGCTATTGTATAAATATTATAAACAATGCATGCTGACCTGTTGGAGCAGAAAGTCTGAGCGTCGTGTTCTGTTTATTTGCTCTTAATTAGGGATGTGAAGGTTGTAGGTCATTTCTTTGTGTGATGATGGTACCTACCGAGAGCTTCAACGTCGTTGCAGCCGAGACGCTGGGACCCTATGCACAAGGATTCATCACGCAATGATAAAAGTGGTCTTCACAGTTGGACCAATTAAATTTTTAGTGAGGAGACAAGTGCTGAAGTCGGCCATTTATCGGTATTCAATGATGACTCACACAAATTAGATCAATTTTTCTTAGGTAAATTACAGAGAAAATAAAACATTCTGCAGACATATTTGTGGTCACACTGTCATTGTGTGCTTCTGTGACCGAAGGTGTTTATGTGGGAGAAAGGGAAGCGGAGAGAGCGGGAACACTGTGGGTCATCCGTCCATCTGTCCAGCCAATGGTCAATTTGGAGCCAGAGAATGGAGGCATTCAGTCAGGTAAATGAGTGGCAGGCGCCAAGTCGGTGTGTACGGGCTCATACGAGTGTGTGCGTTCACCTCCACTGAAAGCCGGCGGTAAGTCGGACCAACTCCATCACTCTGGATGAATAAGAATGGTGAAGGATGAATGGATGGGAAAGGAGTTGAAGAAATGGGAGAGGAGAGGCAGGCGATGAGGAGTGACAGGTGGAGGTTATCTGGCCACAGAAAGGGAAGCAGGGAGCCACATTCGACAGACAGGGAGCTATTGAATACTATTGACTGTCATACAAAAAAAAAAGAGACTTGTACAAACAAACTGAGGCTGGATGAACACGTAACTCCATCATGGCGAAGTATTCAGAAGAGATTTCATGTCATGTCAGAGCTATACACTTATGAGAATAGTTTTTGGTTTCTCATAGACAAGAAAAATAAAAACCTTTTCTGCTTTCCACTTTGAGTAAAAGCAAATGACACAATCTCGGCATTTTAAAAGACTGATTTGAAAAAAAAAAAAAAAACTCAGGACTTAGTGATATTTTTACTTTTTGAATAGAGCAAAAGTCAGGGTGGAAAAAAAAAAAAAAACATTCCCCCTGAATTCAACCTGGATTTGAATTCTGCTCTGCAGCACAAGATCCTGAAGAAGAATGTCCACCCATTACTTCATGGCTTCGAGCCCAGGCACTTATAGTTTATACTTCAGGAAAATGGTCTGAAACAAACCAAGTGGTTTTCACTTGTGGCCTCGTCAAAGTCTGGACTTAAACAAATTTAGATGGTGAGGAATCTGAGCTGTTTCGTATCAAAAACTCCCAAATGTGACCGAATTAAAAATAATTCTGCAAAGAAAGTTGGGTCTGGGTTTCTCCACAGCAGAAACCCTATTATCAGCAACCAGTCCTGCTGTTGATAATAGGACTGGTTGCCTATTATCAACAACAAATGGTTCAAAAGGCAAAATAAAATGGTTGACAACTTATTATTAGGTAAAGAGGGCAATTACGTTTTCCACAATGGACCAGGTTGGTTTAAAAAGCTTATTCCCTTGAACAACTCAATTAAAAAACTGAACTGAAACTGTTGCTTGATGATCTAAAACATTTACTGTGTACAAAATAAGTATTCAACTTTCTTTTTTCATCTCAAATAAATCTAATGTAGCCTGATGAAAACCAGCTTCTTGTTCTGCGCTTTAAGAAGCAAAGCTATTGAGAAACAATCACTTCCTGGAGGCGTCGACTCTGCTGATGTTTTAACCAATTGAATCTTAATTTAACCAATTGCTAATGACTAATGAAATGTGCCATTATGACGAAGATTGCCAGACATTGTGTGCATCTTAAATAACCCCTTGGTGTAGTTTTATGACATCTTACAGCAAAAACTTTCTTATACATTTCTCTTCATCCGACTTTAATTGCTAATTATTTTTAACTGTGGCCAAGATGGACCAAACGGCTTTGTTCACTTCCTCATCTGCCATTGATAAAATTATAGGCAGGCTGCAATTTTAAAACAAGAGGAGGAGTTGTAAGTGATTAATTTTGCCTACCAATCAATCGCTTACAACGCCTCCTTCTGTTCGCTGATTGTCCTGGTTGAAATCCAATTACAGAAATCAAACTCTATGGGAGAAAACCCAGACGGAGGACAACAGGGAGATGAGAATCGAGGAAGGCAATGGTCAGGCGTATTCTAATGGGGCATCAATAAAATTAAACCGGATGTTGGCATCAATCCAAGTAATAGTTTACTATGGCCTAAAAAAAAAAAAATCGTGCTTTGTCTTTCCTTGGGTTTGCGCAGCCAGCTGTCTCTCTCGTCGTCGGTCGCCGCGTAACGTGCGTCTTTCCTCATTTCCCTCTCCTCCTGCGGGGTACTAACTGTTCATCTCTGTCATCTCATCTCTTTTCATTTCTCTTCCCATCTCTCTCCCGCCCACCTCGGGGCCACTCCAGTCTAAATGGAGTGATTAGTCTAAAGTGGGTGCTGTCAGTAAGATCATCCCAAGATAGAGTCCTATCTGGAATGACCCGAGCCGACAGCAGACCAGCTCCAGAGAGGCTGAGAGAAAGAGAGACACTATTAAATGTTCTATTTGTGACAACCGGCTCCAGGCTGCGCCTCTCCTCAGAGCTCCATCTAGATCCAACAGCAGCGCTTGCTCTCAGCTGTGAGCGAGTCACCCGGTTTCTCTCCGTGGAGTTAATGCAGGTGGTGCCAAAAAAACAAAAAAAAAAGAATAAATAAATAAATAAGGATGAGGAGAAGAGGTAAAGGATTGAGAAAAGCGGCGAAGAGAGGGTTCAAGTGAGGCGAAGTACATTAATGACATATGATTATAAATAAATATGACGCTGAGGATTAGAAGGCCTCTCTCTTTATCTCTCCTACTGCTGCTGATGAAAAGGTGATAAAGCTTCGGCAAGCTGTGTTTAGGTGACGAACGGATGAGAGACAGGGAGAGGGAAGCATAGAGAGAACAAAAAGGACATTCAGTTTCCTGTTTGCATTTTGCCCATCAACGGCCTATACAAAGACTATAGCCATCTCCTTTTTTTTTTTTTTCCAGGATTTGCATAGCAAGACAGAGTCGACCTCAGTTCAGAGAAAAATGAAAAACTAACAACTGTAAAATCTTTGAAATCTGAATAGTTTTTTTCTATCTGCGTCCGATTAACCTTTGTTCCGTCGTTTACCTTCGTAACAGTAGACAGATTGCCTTTTATTTTTTTTCTTAACTTACCAGACTAATGAGAAACAAACACAAAGCAGCATATTGATTCCATATTCCTAAATATAGTCTTTATCAAACTCAAAAAAGTGGATTCAAGTGCATATTTTAAGGAGTGAAAAATATTCTTTGTGCATACTGCTAAGATGAATTGAAGTTTTTCTGAAGGGATGTAACTAAGTACAAACCTCATATCTATGACACCTAAACACATGACGATATGATGTCTAGGATTTTGGTTTAATGTTTTCTTCACTTTCAAGATTCCTTGTCCTTAATTTTTTTTCTTTCATATGTACTGATTTTCCGGTTCTTGTGGCAGACATTAATCCTGGTTCTCTTTTGAAAAACGTGTCTTTTCTATTTCCTGTGTTGTTTCTTAGTTTCCTTGTCACATTTTTGGTTTGAATCTTGATCATTTCTTATGTTGGGTTCTTTAAGGCCTCTTTCTTGGGTTCATTGGCCCTCTGTCTGACCTCTGGTTCTTCTTCATGGGTTCCTCAGGGCTCTTAACCATGTTAATATAGACAAGTAAATTTACTGTCCACCCCTCATGCCTCATCTTTGAACAAATGGCCGCTCACCCAAGAAGCCATGAAATGAAATCAGCCTTAAACATTGTTATTTATTTATTTGAAAAAAAGATGATCCACTGAAATCAACTGCTGGCTCGACAAAATGTGAGAAAAAAAGATTCAGTGCAACTCAAATGAACGTTTTCAGTTCCCACAAAACCAACCGGAAGAGGAACGATGGTATGAGGGAGGTTTAAGTGAGGTGAGGCTTAAGACAGGCTAACACCAAACATATTAAGGAAATAAATCATGACATATTATTATAAATAAATATGGCGGCTAAAAGATTATGGAGGGTTTAGGCCCTCCACATGCCTCCATCCTCCACAGGCGCATAAAGTACAAGGACGCAGCAGTACAATAGGCTGCCGAGGGCAGTGGCTGACAAAAGCCATTTCATCACGAGTTAACCTCAATCACAAATTAATCTGCCACAATAGCTTCCTAATCACATAATCCACAGAAATTATACAGACAACACCTTTAAATTATGATTGCACATCTGGAGGGAGGTGGGGATTAACACACGGGGACGAGAGGTGGCTGCTTAACCTGGGTGTGTACGATCTGTATGTGTCAGCTTTGTCCTCATAAAGCTGATGTACCGTGGAGATTTGAGCTAGCAGCCCGCACACGCACACACACACACACACACACACATCTACTCGCACACCTTAACACACTGGTATCAAGGTGTTTCTGTGCTATTTGGCCTGGAAGCACATCGCTACCTCTCCAAATCCCTCTCTGTTTGATGCATTGTTGCATTGTGTGTGTGTGTGTGTGTGTGTGTGTGTGTGTGTGTGTGTGTGTGTGTGTGTGTGTGTGTTTTCTGCATTATGCGTGTGTGCAAACATCTTTATGTTTGTGTAAATGTGAGAACCATTCCTCCCATGTGGCGGCACAAAGCTGCGCGCACCACGGCCGTGCTAAAACACTCGACACAGTGTACGATCTGGCATTTGCCCGCCCACTCACTGACACAAACACAGTGAACTGCAGTTGGTCAACAACTAAAGTGTGTCATTATACTGGAAACCACTTCTCCTTAAGGTATATTTCCAGTTATTGACCTGGACATGTATGCAGATGAGCAGTGGCTTGGAAAAGTATTAGCTAGTATTAACAGCCAATGTTTCTTTTTCAGCTTGTAGCCATTTGTGTTTCAGGAAGGAGTTAGTCATGCAGTTTGACAGTGATGGTGATGCAGCACAGGATTGTGAGAGATTTTTTTTTTTTTTTACCAGTGGTGGAAAACTAAGGCACATGGCTGTAGAAGAAGCATTTAAATAAGTGTAATTATTGTGCATAGTGATATCGCTTTCTGCCGTTCAGCAGAGCAAGGTTAGCTCTTTGTTTAGCCGACATACTAAACATATATCAACCATACTTTCAATAAAGGTAATGGATTACTGTGTCGTGCAGTCAGTGCCGTACAGATACCTAAAAAAGAAGCAATTAATCGTTTGTATTGCCACTTTTATAATTATCACAGTAACACCACAAAACAAAACCGCGAGTCCATAAAACCCATCCCGACTGACAACATCTGGAAACATACAGTAGCTCAAGTTGCGTCCGGCTTTAATCCTAATTGATAGCTCATCATTTTTACAATTATGCTCGACTTTTTGCTGCTCTGCCATCTTAAATTCCAATACATTACAATGAAGTTTGAGGTTTTTAATGCAGAACAAAATAAAGGAGGTGAATCCGTTTGCAAACCGCTGTTTACACAGTGTTGTTCATACACCTGGGCCAGTAAGAGGGAGAGGTAAACAGCTGATATTTGAGAGTGAGCACCGAGCAGTATAGTGCCAGAGAGAGATAAGTTTCCTTTCCTATGCATTTCCTTCTGCAGCCATCCAAATCATGTGCAGCCTGTGAGTGTCTAAAACCGGGCTCTTCAGTTAAACAAGGTGGGATTAAGGAGAAAGGATAAACTTTCAGAGGCAAGCACAGAGAGGGAACCCATCACGTATGCATTGAAAATTTCTTCTTCACTGCAATTATTCAAGAGTGGCTGTTTGCCAGAGAGGGATGAGCAACAGCAGAGGCAGCGAGGAGAGTCAGATGGTGGATTAACTGGAGGTCAGGTGGCGTGGGCAGGTATCACAGTTTACAGAGGCAGCGAATTTCAAAATGCCAGGACAAGAATATGTCCGAGCGAGTGCATGTGTGTGCGTGTGTGTGTGTGTGTGTGTGTGTGTGTGTGTGTGTGTGCGGGCAGATGAACGAAATGAGCGGACGATAAAAGAATATGCTATGTGTACATAAGAGAGACTCGGCTGCTCAGGCAGATAAAAAAGTGTCAGTAGGTAATAAAACATTGGTGAACTGAAGAGGAGAGGGAGGGAGACAAGAGAGGAGGGTCAAACTTGAGAAGCAGGCAGAGTGGAAAAGAAATGGACAAGCAGGAAATTAAGTTAAAGCCCGCTGATAGACAGGATCCACAGTGTAAACAGTCCGAGAAAAAGGTCGTATTTCTTGTTAATTAGCTTAGTGTCTGTGGGTGAAGCAGCTTAATTTAAGCGCTGGACTCTGGAGTTACTGATTTAATAATAGTTCCTAAAGCATGTTTAATTCACCGAGTTACAACAGTGTTGGGTGCAGTTAAATTTTTACAAAGACTTTCTAAAAGTGGGTTGACTTGTTGTTTTGTATACATACAAAGTCTCTCTGCCATCTTCTTAATATGTTAAAAATAGAAACAACATAGCACATCCTTAATGTGAGTTGGACTGTACGCCGTGCGCAGATGAGACTCGTCTTTGAGACTCGTCTTTTCTCGTCCATCCCTGTAAAATGCCAAACATGAATGGAAAAGGAAGCCAAGGATGTTTTAAAAGATTTAGGAATAAGTGAGGAGAAAGGAAATGAAGGTGAGAGCAGCCAGGATGAAAGTGCAAAGGTTGTGACCCAGGAGGAATATGTATGAGGATCAACAGCGTCAGGATTCGACCCTTCACTTTGCTTGATTAAAAATAGATACTTTATGTTTTTATTCCACGCCACTCTATCGTTTTACTCTTCCTAACTCATCTTGCACAATTTATTGCATGCATAAATTAGTTATATCAGAGATCTTTGTGTATTTCCTATGTAGTGCTAAAACATCTGCTTCCAATGTAAAGAATAAGAAAATTACACAATTTTCTTTTTATTTATAAAGATACAAACAAAAATACATTTGTAACACTCATTATTCTGTTTCCAAAGACTTGTAGTCACTGAAGGGACTTTATCTTATGTTGCTACCCAGATAGTTTAGGACTGCACACACATAAAAACATCATGCTAGGTGGTGAAAGAACTCCCTTGTTAGTTAATCAGGTTGCTCTTGCTGCAGGCTCGCCTCTAAACATATAGAGACTACACCCGGCTGATGCTAAAAGCCTGACTTAGTCCTGCTAAATTTTGTATGGCGATGATGTTTCACAGCCCGGCACAGATTGGAAAGCTCGAGTCTCCTGGGTGATTTCTGGGTACTGGTATCAGAAAAGTTGAGGAAGCACTGCAACAGCCTTTCAACTGCAGGTTCGTTTTCCACTTTTTGAATCTATGTTTTTGAAAAATGAATCGTGATCAATAGCAAAAGGTGAACAGTTTCAATTGGAAGGAAAATAACTTGTTGAAGAAACAGGTTGCACATTTTTCAGGTTTTTTTTTTTTTTTAAATCTTCTACTTCACAGTTATTCATTGATTTGTGTTTGATAGAATCCCAAATTAAATACATGAACATTTGTGGTTTTAAAGTGACAAGTGAAAAAAAAGTTTAAATGCTATGAATATAAAAAAGACCAGAACACGTCTATGAAGATTAAAAACCACATCCACTACTCTTCCATGCCCTCTTCCTTTTTCCCTTTCCTTGTGTGACATGTCCTGTTAACATTAGTGATGCAGCTAACTGGAAAACCATCTGCTTCATGTCCCTCTTTAGCCCATTACATGGCTGTCTGACTGGAGCACTCACAAGGTGTGCATGAAACAGAAAACAGAGAGAAATCCACCAATGTAAAGCAGATGAATAATAGGAAAGTGTGAACTATGTCCTGATTGCTTCACATGACTGGTCCTCAGAGCTGTGTGTGTGGTGTGTGTGTGTGCGTGTGTGTGTGTGTACATGTTTGCTTGTGTGTCGCACAAAAAGGTTTGCCTCCGTATAATGGGGCAGCGGGATCTTGACAGTGTTGATTCGGAAGCCCCGCAGGGTGCCAGCATCGAACCCCCGCAACTACTGACACACACGCACACACACACCCATACGCACGGGTTTGGGGGTGGGAGGTCCTCACGGTGGGAAAAGCACCCCCGTTTCACCAACACAAGTCACATCAAGTGATTAGACCCAGCGCTGTCATCGCAGAGACAGGTGGTGCGATGAAACAGGGCTTCCATCAAGAAATCACACGTCCAACAATCGCATATGTAAGGACGCGACCCACACAGGCGCTCAATCAAACGCCAAAACACACAGCAAACACAGAGGAGAGCCATCAGGAAATCAGCAGCCAATCAGAATAATTTGAGCGGCGTGATGAAAGGTCTGTCCAATCCGTAGCTTCTGCTCCCACAAGAGATCACAGTTATCACCACACTCACACACCCTCCCAGCTCTTCTCCTGTGTGCACTCTGAAGCCTTTCTTTCCCAGTCCAGACTGCTCACCTCAGTGTCCGGTACCACTGAGCGATTTGTACTTCAGCTGAATCTGAATGAGTGATGTGTCAGTCAACCTAGTAGTGACTGTCTCCTGGACAGTGGTGGTTAAAGTCAACAATGGACTCCAGCAGATTCAGTCAATCACATGAACATCTAAACAGGTAAAAGGTTAAAGTTTTATGGTGCTTTAAGTATTAAAAATAAAAAATATAATAATAATAATGCACCTGGCAAGTAACAAAACAGGTATTTTTTCTTTTTGTTACAAAGCAATAGATGTTCCCATCACTGACAAAAAAAAAAAAAAAGTCAAGAAGTAGCAGCTACTGTCATCCGTACCACAAGTAAGTCTGACATAATGTGTTAAATGCTTTAAAAGCACATGGTCATTCCTGGCTATTCCTCAGTTTACTGAAGTAAAATGATTAAATTCACTCTACTGTTCAAACCTAGTCACACTACTGCAAATCTTCTTGATTCTCAGTGGCATAGGAAAATACGATGCCATGGACAAATAAAGCTTCTGCAACATCTCATTCCGCATTTGACAAGCACAATATGACTAGCAGATAAGCCCAACTCCCACAGATTTTTGGGACATCTCGAAAGATTTCACAGAAACAGAGCCGAGGCTGACACACTTCATGTGGACCACACACCGCTACTGACTCGATGCAATCAATACAAAAAAAAATAATAAAATAAAATAAGCCAGAAATAGCATTACTTAATCTCAGTCGTTCCTGACCACCATGACTTAGAGAACGGTCAAAAGCCAGAAACTGCCACCAGACTTCCAAGTTGAGGTCGACGGCTTCTGTGAGTTTGTTGAAAAGATGAAGATGTCACATTTGACAGTTTCTAAATAAACGTGGACTTCTAGACCGGTGTGACATTTCTATGTTTGTCTTCCCTCCTCACAAAGTATTTTTGATTTATGCTACAGGACGACGTATTGTCAGGAAACGACGTTAGTTCAAAAACTGTTGATGTTCCTGGGATTTGCATGCACAACCGTCTCTCAGGTTAGCAAACAATGAGCTAAAAAACAAAAAATATCAACATATACATGCAGGACTTGTACTGGTCCAATATGCCTGATGCTGAAAATGTTTCTTGTACATGAAAATGTCACCAGGCTTCCATCCAAATAAGCCTGTTTGGGACATGGAGAAGCAGGACATTTATAGATAAATGTGCAAGAACAAAATGACTGCAGCTGTGAGTCAATATGAACCAAAATCTCTGAGGGTTGCTTTAGAGACCTCGTTGAATCTACGCCATGAAGGACTTAAAGTAGTTCATACCGAGGTGTATCTAATAAAGTGGCCGGAGACTAGCAGTCACCGGCCACTTTATCAGATACATATTGCCAGATTTCATTGCCACTTTTCACAGGAATCTTCAGGACGTGGCTTACAGTGTGTGTGTGTGCGTGCTTCGGCTGGGCTAAGTCTCCCAAACAGCCACTTTAATGCACTAAGATGTTGTCAAGCAGGAATGTTATTGATGTTTCTACGGCAACCCAGGGGCTTGAGCCGAGGATTATGTTGGGAGAAGGGGAACGAGACGACAAGAGTGAAAGGGGAGCAGAAAGAAAGACTGGGACTACACAAAATACACTGCAGATGTAAGTGAGCAAAAACAGCGCAGGCTATTTTTTTCGTTCAATACATTTTCTGTCTCACTGAAGGGACAACCGAGCTCAAGAGGACAGTAGCAAAAAAAAAAAAGGGTAAATTGGTACACTAGAAAATAAATCAGAATAGAAATAAATCTTGATACTCACATGACAAAAGGTTATTATATAAAACCTTCCAAACATAACTAATTCCAGTGAAAAACGGCACGCAACTGAGAGGGTTTTTTTTTTTTGTTCTTTTGGGGTTTTTTTTAGAGATTTAGTTTCACTAAGAGTTCACGGCATTCAAACATTTTGCCACGTGAATCCCCATTATCCATCAACCTTGACCAGATACCTTAAAGCTGATTGCTGCTGGCTTAATTAAACCGAATACGTTTTTGTCTGCTCAGAGCCAAGCGCAACCTTGATACGAACCGAAACGTTTCAGAACGTTGCACAGATCGCGCAAGTGTGCCAGGGTCTCAGCTTCAAGAATGAATGGAAGCGAATCTTTTGAAACCATGTGAGTCAAATGTGTACAAAAAGCGCAGGCGGCCGCAAAGCGCTGTGAAATGAATGATGCAAAAATAAGGGGCAGAGAAACGGAAAGTCAAATGAACAATGACGACGAGAGACGCGGAGGAGAGAAGTCCCAGTTTGAGCATCGCTTCGGGTCCAGCTGGCACAAAACGATGTTAGAGAGCATCCGGGCTCCTTTCAATTTCCCATTTCCGTCGTTCTCTCTGACACACAAACACGCAGGACTTAAAATACACTCACTGTCTGTCTCCCGCTCCCTTGTTCTTTTTCTGCCTGTCCCACATCAATCAAATCTACTCCCAAAATGATCATCTGTTTAAGGCAGATTATCTTAGGGAAAGCCATCTATCGAATTACAATAACACTACTTTATCCACCTAGCCAGACATCATCCCTGGAGTGACTTTGAGTGTGTGCGTGTGTGTGTGGGTGTGCATTTGTGTGCTTGTGTGCATGTAGTCCGAGAAAAACGTCCAGTTCATTTTCGTCTCTGGATGCCAATGTGCATGCGAGCACAAACACTACTCTCCTAAAGCAATTCCATCAAATCTTCTGGTTGCATGTTAAGATTTTAAGTGGCGTTTGGATAATGATGTTTCAGGATCGTCTATGCATTCTTTTCAGACCAGGTAATAAACATAACCGGACTCCCAGGAAGGCATCGGAGTATGGATCAGTTGCTAATATACCAAGGCTTTAAAAATGCTACCGTTTCAAGTTATTTTAATAAGAGGAGAGTTTGAAATGCTTGTCCCCCACCTGTTGCTGCACACTGCAGCTAAGCTGGTTGAAAGGTGGCTGCTACACCTTTGCCGTTTTGAAAATTAAGACAAATTAGACGGTTTATACATGGAGATACAGATTATCTACGCCAAAAATCATTGTCAGTCAGGAAGGAGGAGACTGGTCGTTTCAACCTTGGCAGTTTTTGTTTCAAACTCATATTCATTTTGCTTAATACTGCAGGATGTTTCATCATGTGTAAATTAATGATGAAACATCATTAATTGCCAAGTGTTTCATGGTGATCTATCAGTTTGTACATGCAAGGAGACTTTTTTGTATCCACTTGAAAGAAGTTTTCTGTATTCTACTCCAATTTAACTGGAAGTAGACATGGTGGTTGGTGTTTCCTAACCATCTATGGTTTGGGACCACCCATAAATATTAAACTGTGAATACTTGCACAAAGAAACGTCACCACAGATCCTTCCTCTGTCACCACTACTGATCCCAACAAACTCAATAAGTCTTTAGCCATAGCTGAAAAACAGTTGTTTCTCCTTGCGGAAGCAGCTGCGTCACTTACACAATCATGATCGACAACACCCTTCTTGACTCTGATTGGTTGTTTTTGATCGAGCTGTGCATTTCTGCAGATGACTGGGAGGAGGCAGAGCAGCTTGATAATTTCGCAGATGTCTCATAATATACTGTCATGACATACTAAAAGTTTTAAGAAATATGCAACACGGTTTTATAAACGTGACATACTGCGGCTTTAAGGTAGCACTATGTGTGTCAAAACTAAAGTTGGAAATCTATGAGCTGCATGTTTATACAGCAGCCACACTTCAGCTGGCTCCTTGACCAAATAGTCTGATTAACTGAACATAGAAAAAGCTAACATTAGCTTATTCTATTTCTACTGTTCTACAAAAACAGCAAAAGAAAGAAACGGGCACTTAAACTCTAGTATTATATAATGTGTGTTAATCTATAATGCTGCTTATTTCGATGTATCTAAATTAACATAACTATTTATACTATATATGTTTTATTGAGGAAGATTAAAATCTGTTTTCTATGTGCAGAATAGATACAATATATCTTCACAAGTGAAATCTATCTGATGACAGAGCAACTGACTGTGTGGTGAACTAAGTGTAAGCTATGATTTATGACAGGAAGGTAAGCGCTTTGAGTTCGACATTCTGTAGTACTGAGTCTATTTTGAAGGAAGACTGGATGTAAATGTTGAATTGTGGCCCTGTTTGACAATTATACTTGGAAAAATAGACTGGTCGAATACAGATACAGCACAGTTTGAGATTCATTCAACTTTTTTTCCATTAACAAAAACACAAAATGTTAGAATTAATGCTTTATTTCCATTATAAAACCCTAAAACTGATTAATGAATTGATTTGATTAACCTGCTCTACAATATTGTAGATTTTGATTTTTAAAACACATTTTTGTATTAAAAAAAGAAGAACATTCTTCCCATTTCAAACATCTGAATCTTGTGATCCCAACATCGTGAGTTGAATTTAATAGTGCACCAACATGTCTGTAGCGATATCAGTCATTTATCTTGTATCTAGAACCCACCATAGGTCCGTTTGTGTCCTAATGCTTCCATATATACCCAGAGTATTAAAATGTTTTCACATAAATGATTTGAGTGTGGCAGCCTTTCACACTGATGAGTATTTTCACATAGAAATTTGCGTGTGCTGTCCTCCCGAACTTTTTGCAGCTAAACCATTAATAATGTGGAAACTGAACAGGAAACGTGTGTTTCTCAGAGTTTCCACCTGTTAGTCATTTAGAAAAAGTAGACAAAGGGGAACGCTTTCAGGGCCACCTCAGAAAAGGGATCTGTGGCATCACAATAAGGTTCGGGAATGTCGCTTGAATGCGATGTAACTCTGTTTATTTGCAGAAACATAATATTCAGTTGCTATTTCAACTATTCTTTTCTATCAAATCATATTATGAATTAGAAAATTCCTGTCTACGGAACATCTGACGCCTTTAGTAAGGAGCGGCCTTGATTTCAGCTTACGCCGAAGTAACATTTCAAGTGTCTAAAATGTGTTTTTGTCAGGTAACCTTCCAGTAAACACCTTCCCCATAGTGAAGCCCTAAGCTGAAATAAACAAGATGTGTACACCCTGATTAGAGGTTGCAAATAAACAAAGATCTACAGAGACCTGAGATGGGTGTTAACAAATAGCCTGCCTAATTCCTGAGACAGAAAGTTATTCTGACTTGTAATTACAAGAATTTTTCTTGCTGTTGCCAGCACCACTTAATAAAAAGACAAGCAGAGAGAGACTGAACGCGAGTGCGTGCGCGCTTCTCAGCCGAGGGGCCTTGTGCTGCGGGCGCTCTCCGCGAACAATCAAAACAGCTCAATTTAGGCTTTATCTGCAGCTCAAGCACACGCACACACACACACACCCAAACACACACATGCACACACTCCAAACGGAGCTGAAACAAAAGGACAGTGGCGTGAGGAAAGCAGGAAGAAAGCAAGGGACATTAGCGGTCTGCTGCAGTGATGATGCCAGCAGTTTGGAAGGTCAGGTAAAGTTGGATTTTGATGCATCCTGCACCTGATCGATATCTTACCCTCTTTCCCTTTCTTCCCTTCAATCCCTTTCTTCGCCTCATCCAGGAATACTAAGGGGCTGCTAGTATCGACTGATGACTACCAAAAGCAGATTCATAACAACGGGTCAATCAATTAAAAGCACACATAAGAGCAAGCATCAAAACCAATGTGTAGTGAGTGACAATGTGCAATCAACTGGTAGCCATTTGTGCAGAACTGATTCCAATGACACACAATGAATGAAATAAGAACAGAAGAAAGAAACAAATTACAAGTGTTCCTTGAAACCCCTACATGGCAGCAGACAGGTAAAAAACAAAAATGAAACACTCACAACTCCTTACAGAAGATTTCTACAGCTTGCACATGTTTCACAGTTACACATTTTGTCCATTTCCCAGGAAGGAAAGGTTACAGTTGTTCATAGAGATGTTCCGAGTGTGCTTGAGGCTGCAAAAAGTGCAGCCACTGCTCCCACCCTCAGGCTGAAAGTGGTACTGCAGGTGGGAGAAGCCCCAAACCAGCCCTCAGCGACATCTATAAAGTCCCAAAACATTTCTTAGACTTAGATAAAAGTGGTCCATCAAAGTGAGCAAAAAGAAATAAACACTGTTGTATTTACGTGTTCACAGCAACCTCTCTTTATTTTCCAGTTTGCCCAATGATCACTGCAAAAGAATCCTTATCCCTTCAATCTTCATCACGTTTTGTCATGTTTTAAAGTCAAACTTAAGTGTATTCAGTTTGCTTTAATCTGACTTCCCTCAAAATAAATACTAGAAAATTAACTGCCTTTGCTGGGTTCCTTACTAGTGAGTACAGCACACCTGTGAGTGTGATTGAATCTCAGGAAATACGGATGTGATGTGAAGCCCCAAGAGATTCCTAAACAAAGAACATCATCGAGAGCATGACACAGCAGACACGACTGTGTTTAAAACAAGATTAAGTTCTAAAACAAATCATTTGTAAGCTTTGAAAATGTGAAGGCGAAAGTTTAGAAGAAGGATTTTCAGCATGGATATGAAAGCTGGTGAAAAGTGGTGGGAAGCTGGATGTTGCAAAATGCAACAAATACAGGTTTATAGAAGAAGGAAACATTAAAAAGACTCTGGAAGACTTGAGATGGATTAGAAGTTCACCTTCCAGCTAAAAACATACAGCCAGAGCTAAAGACCAATGTTTTCATCAAAGCAGATTCATATGTTAAAATAAACCAGTCAAAGTCCACACCTAAATCCAATGGAAACCCACTGGGAAGTTGCTGTCCAATGGAGGCTCTTCATCTAGAATGACTGCAGTAACTGCAGTGAAAAGTAACCACTAAAATAAACCATTTTGAGCATACATAAAGAGATTTGTGTAACTTTTTAAAACAAATAATTACAAATAATTGGCATAATTTCTTTTCACTTCACAAACAAGCACTGGTCTCTGGTCTGTCTCATAACCTCGCAATGATACATGCACAAAGTTTGTTATGGTAATATGATAAAACATGGAATAGTTCACAGAGTATGTATACTTTTGCTTGGCACCGTAGCTGTTTGTGGAACATAGAACTGAAAAGAAACAGACTCAGACTTGTGACTCAACGGCTTCATGGTAAACACGTCGGACATCTTGGACTCCTTCAGACATTAAAGTGCCTGACTGCTGTTCCAAATCAAACCTTGTTGAAGATTCGGTTGACGACATCTGCTGCAGCTGCTAGAGTCAAAAAGAAAAACAAAACAAAGCAAAAAAAATCTTAACTCAAGAGGCATCCAGCCCAGAGAGGAGTTCACAGCAACGGAGCTGACTAAATAAGAACCAGACAGAAAAGCATAGGGGAAGTGAGAGCAACCACCCAGACAGATACATACAATGCCTGAAAATTATGTCAATAAACAGAGCGTATTCACAGTTAGGGGCTAACAATAGTGTCCATTTGTGTGTGTGTATGTGTGTGTGTGTGTCCTTGAGGGTGCAGTCA
Organism: Poeciliopsis turneri; assembly: GCA_922788865.1. NCBI lineage: Eukaryota > Metazoa > Chordata > Actinopteri > Cyprinodontiformes > Poeciliidae > Poeciliopsis > Poeciliopsis turneri. The sequence continues at coordinate 3,251,137 of CAKLNU010000911.1, forward strand.
GACTTGTTATGGCAAAGGCAGGGCTTCTGGAGGCTCCCAGTTTGTTCCTGAATGATTGTCCTGAGCAGGAAGTGATGTCACAGGTTTGTCCTGATTCCCTCAGACGTGGGAAGTGTATTAGAGCGGGATAGTGGAGCGGCTGGCTGTTTGCCTGCTCGTCTGTTGCACTCTGTCAAAACACAGCTAGACAGGTCATCAGGTAAACGGGCCTCAGACCTCCAACGAATCTACAGCAGGATAGCAGGCGATGAATGAAAATCAATTTGAGCTGTTTTGAATTAAGTTGTGCATTGAGTTCACAACAAGACCAATGTAAATTATTTATTGGTAGCACTTTGTGCTTTCAATTCAAACTCCTGAATTCCTCAGCACTGATTCTTGTTTTGGTCAATGGCATCACATGAGAACGTTAATAAAGCATCGAGCAAAAATGATTTTTCACATGTGCAGCACCCACTCTTTGCCTCTGCCCTCTTGTACCTCTGCCTGTGTCTATGTGCATGTGGCTGAGTTCGGTTCACCTACTCTTCTCCACAAAATGACGACGGTGCAGCGGCTAACAAGCACTTGTGCTCAATTTGACGGCCCAACAAGGGCTTAATGAAAAGTCACATAACAATGGAGAGGAGAGGGGAGTACTGCAGCCCCGTGAAACAATGGCTTGTCACGCCGATCTTCCACTCCTCCTCTCATTGTGGCGAAGATAAACAATGCCAACATCCACACCCGTCCGTGCTTTTACCGTGTGCTATGTTACAGAAATGGCAAACGTTCCTTCTAACGGTTTAACAGGTTGGGAATCGCTTCGAAGTTGTCCAAAACGAAGAAGCGAAACTTTGTGTTTTGCAGACAGTCCACGGACACACGCAGGCAGTGTAACTGGCTGTACGAGCAGGGTTTAATGACAGCCCCCTAACAATAGGGAGCAGAGCAGCCCAGCTATCTGCCTGTCAAACAATGAAGGGGGTACTGCTGAAGAGCTTGTCAACACCAATACATGTAAACACCCGCCACAGACACACTGAAAAAATTATCACAAAAATAAAAAACTCGAGCTGTGTGCACATGTACATGTACATGCCAACAAGCACACACACTCACACACACACGCACATGCATTCCTTCTACAAACACACACACAAACGGGGTAATTCAGAGCGCTGCCATTTATGTGAAGAGCGCTCGTTTTTTTTTCAGACTCTGAGTGGAAGTGAATTTGCTTTTTCAGTCGAGTGCAAGTCAGGTTGGATTAAACAACACTTGGCCAGTAGTGATGGGTAATCACTGTGCATCTGCGTGTGCATTTGTGTGTTTGTGTGCGACGGGACGGTGATGATGCCCGCAGGCGCCCGGATTGGATGCAGGCAGATCTACAGACAGTCCTCCGCCCCTGTCAGGACCCATCTCTCTCTCTCTCTCTCTCTCTTTGCCTCCTCTCTCAAGGTGTCCTTTCACTGTTTTCTTGCTCGTCATCTTTCATGTTGTTTTCATCTGTGCCGTGTTGCTCACTCCGCTCAGCCGCTCCCATCCCCTCGGCAGGGCTGTTCCTGTGCATCGTCCACACTTTGTTTCATCCGTCAGCATAAAATGAAAATTTGGCTTCAAGACTAAGAATCTAACCTTTGACCAACAAATCCAACTTCTTTCTCTGGTGTACAAATGTCAACTTTGAAACCTTACTCACTATTCACACTGTTTTTTTTCTGTTGCCTCTCTTAACATACTAAGTCTTCTAAGCTTAGACGGGATTTTATTTAGTTGAGGCATGAAAACAAAGATCCTACTGTATCTAAAGATAACTTTTTTAACAATAGGCATGGGATTATGAACCAAATCTGACCACTGCATTGTGATTTGGGTGAATCTGAATCAGAATTTGCCAAATCAAAACGATTCCATGCAAATATAATCAAGTATGATCACCTGGTGACAAAGAAATGGGGCTAGGCGCCCAAGTAGCTCATCAAACTTGTTTGCGTCCATTAGGAATGTGGAGAATGAAGGAAATTGTCACGAGAAATGTAGGCAATCGGTACAACAAAGCTATAAAATCTCAACCATCCACAGACAGTGTCCTTGCAGTCTGCGCACACGAAAGATTGAGGCTATACACAAAACATTTGTCTCGTCCTTAAGAGAAAGCAACACAGTTGCAGTCGTCCAATCATTGTCCAGCTAAATGTGTGTATTTAGTTCACTGTAAGATAACGTCTCTTCTTCTCTTTCCCCCACTTCAGCTCATTTGTTGTTCAGCGAATCCATGCAAAAAGCTGCTGAGCTGGACACTCTTGACTATAACATGTATCTGTGAGCCATCAACTGGACAGAGTAAAGGGAGCTGCAAAAATTAGGAATTATGACAGAAAACCTAGTGAACTTCCAATGAGTCGCCGGTAACTAATAGTGCAACTAATTTTGTCTGAAATGCAGTTCAATGGATAGTCAAGGAAAATGATCCTGCGCAACTTGGTGATTTTATGTGAATGCCATACATGCTTAAAACAGTCACAACTCTTGCATTCTAGCAAATGTGTCCATCAAATATAAAACAACACCATAACACCTCTCCAAGTCACTAAAGGAGCCTCATCTGAGTCCTGTCTGTCATTGCTTGTGTGTTACACTTGCTAAAGATAAGAAAATTGTATTTTCCAGGTATTTTTCAAGCTATTTTCTTGGGTGACATGGTTTATTTTGTAATGCCCCCTTTCCAAATTCAATATGAAGCAATTATAAATAAGTTTCTTCAGTCTTATTTCATTATATGAACCTGCTTCAGCTCAACTACTGCTTGATGTGGATCAAAATTAAAGAGATAAAAACATACAAATGTACATTAATGCTTCCATTGCATGTATTTGTGAGGTTTAACCCTGCAAATACTAAGATTTGATGGCACATCAGAGTACTAGTTGTGTTTATGTGTTTCATTTTGGTGTAATGTGTGTATATGTGTGTGTTTGTCTCTGTCCCATTGAGTCTAATGGTCCCTGGAGGCAGGCCAGCGTCCATCAGCAGACAGCAGGCATTAGTGCTCTGCCCGAGTATCGATGGACCACCGGTGCTTGACAGCAGGCCCCTCCCCGCAGTCTCAGGACAAGATGGGTATATGGATGGCCGTGCGTGTGCGCGCGTGCTTGTGTAATAGACACAAAACGTTTTGATCCAGCTATATATACGCACGGAGAGCGAGAGGGAAAGAAGTGTCTACGTGTGTTTCAGAGACTGATATGTTTGCGTATGAACCCTGACCTCAGGCTATGTGTCACAGCTCTCTCTGTGTGTCTATATGTGTGTGTGCCAGGATGAGGGGTCGCCCGGCTGTCATCGATCTCACACACACCAGGCCAGCACTTAACACTTGGACTGTAGCGACTAATACACTCACACCATCTATTACGTCCCCACTGGAGGCACAGCGTGTGTGTGCGTGTGTGTATGTGCGCCCATGGCCTACTGCCAAACGCATGCTGCTGTTGTTCAATGGCTGCACAATAGATTACACATATAACAGTGTAATGATACATCTCTATTAGACATTCCCCTCTTCCATGTCCTCTCGTCTCTGTTTTTCCTCCATCCCAAAAATATTCTCTGCTGCGCTTGTATGACGCCCAAATTCATCAAAATGACTGGATTCTTGAGGTTTAATTTGACACATACTTACAGTAAATAAAGAAACTCCTGGCTCTGATGAAGACGTGTTTTTATTTGCTTGACGTCTGTATGAATTGGCCTGCATTCTCTTCGCACAAAGGTGTATATCTAACTGTCTGACCTTAGTACAGACATACATTCTGTGCTAAGAATGCATGTCTGTAATATCATTGGTGAATTTTTAAGAAAAATCACCAATGATTACCACTTGAGTGATTTACTAAAGAACAAAAGAGGAGCACTTGTAGCCGTGAAGAATTCTTTCAATTGTCAAGCAATTGAGTGTTATCATAAATACGATGGAGAACTGTAGAAAACCGACAATAGGGAGAAATGATGCAAAGGCAAAGGACGCAAATTAAAACATCCAGACGCAAAATAAATAAAACAACACACAACAGCTAGACTTCAGAGAGATGTGATTAAGCAATGCTGTTACACCGACATGGTGTTTGATGTATGCTTAAAGTAATTAATAACTGTGTTTTGTTGTCCAGCTCCAGATAAAGGCAACACTGATAACACATTTTTCTGCATAAACCTTATTGTCCATAAAAGAGCAGAACAGCTGATTTGGATATTATAAACATACAGTGATTAGCAACATGTGAACCCTGCATGTTGGCTGGAAATGGGTAGATCTGTGTTGCCTGAAAGAGAGATTGTTTGCAGAGTTTCCTTTGGATCTGCTGCGGTGCAAGTACAGACTTGTTTTTTCTGGTTCACCCCGGAGCTGCTTGAATCAGAGAAAGCTTGAATCTTTGGACGTCATCACTTTGAGCTGACTCCCTTGTGCTTAGAGTTGTTATGCTTTAACTCAGTTTTAACTCAGAGTTTGTCTAATATCTAACCTGTGGAGAAATTTTTGTCATGCATGCAGTTTCTGAGACATCGTTCGTTTGTGCAATGCACATCTTAGTCTGGCGATCACAAGGTATTACTAGGTCAAACTAGGTATTACTAGGTCCACCTCTTGAGGGGACTCGGCCATTACCTGCATTGCATTGCAGTATACCAGAATCTCAGCAGAACCCCAAAGGCCAACACTTTAAAGACATTATCCAAAGATTCAAAGAATACCACAAAAACACTCAAAAATTTCACTTTTATGAATCAAAACCACAAAAAAACAATCCTCCCAATCAATAAGAACATCAACACTGACGCTGAGAAAGGGGCTTGTGAGAGGGGCTGCTTGATACATTAAAAACTACATTTCTCAATATTTTTTTGGAAGGCCACAAAGACAGTTTTGATTGCACTAAAGCCATGTTTCTTACTTTTCTCTTGCCTTTCAAATAATGACAATGTCCTCAGCATATTCGCTGAGCATTGGGAGCTTCATGGCAGTAAGAGGCCACATAGGTTATCAAGTCTATTATTGGCAAATGATGGATAATATTACACCTCATCATTACTGAATCTAAGCAGTTCATTGTTCTTCTCAGCTGAATTTGAGGTTCAAATCTTGGTTGTAGTGAGTAGTTATTTAAACTACTGATTGAATAATTCACTACTTCTGTTAACAGGCAATTACGCAGATGTACTTAATAAGGGATCCAGTGACAGAATTTGCATCGTTTCCTTGATTATTTGTGATTGCGGGAAAATGTTCTTCAATATCAACAGTCTCAGGCTCAAAGGTTTAATGGTGCATTTTTACAGGATTACATGAGTTAAAACATCATTCAGCTAAACTCTAGAGTAGTCGCTTGCAGTAAGTAGTAAAAAAGGCTTTAAATATAAATGGCCATTTTTTGCTAGGCTAGCAAGCCTCTCATCACACTTGCCCAGAGGCCACAGTTCAAATGAAATGATCATTTTAGCTCTGTGTGTGTGTCTTTCTCTCATCCACTTTCACTTTTTTTTATGTTTATCTTCATGACCTTGTCCTTTTTCCCCCCATGGAGGTAAAGGACAAGGGTAGTAAAGAGGAGAAGTGGCAAGGGGAGAAGATAAGGGTTGATGGCCATGGCTGCTGGGGTTTTTCTGTGTGCTGAAGAGGCACTGAAGAATACCAGGAAAAAAAAAAAAAAAAGGAGAGCAAAAGAGACATACAGGGAGAGACAGGAACCTTTGGGCCATAGACCAAGTAGTCTCTTAAGTGATCTGATTGTTGTGCCTGAAAACATCAGTGACCAAATGCAGAATGGTTACTAATAATACATCCATTTAGCCTGACCCTACACACACACACACACACACACACACACACACACGGGCAACTTGTAGCACACACATGGAACGGAAGCAACGACAGGGCAAATGCGTATGTTTGCAACAAAACAAAGGTTGCTTTCCTGTCTCATATTGCCAAATGATAAATAAATAAGTAAATAAATGGAACAGAAGGGAAATAAAAGCATAAAGAGAGATTAAGGAAGTCCCTCCTGGGTCTGCTCGTGTAACTTAGCAAACATGCAAAAGTAAATGACACTTATTTTCAATTGATCAGCTAAGCGCTCTGCTGTACACAGTATGGAAGTGTGTTGGCAGGATGAGAATGGGCTTTGAATGGCAATTATTGATCATTTTTAGGCCTATGGCCCACTTAGGGCACGCCATGGCTTTTCCTTCACAGAGGGTCCCGCACACAGTCACACAGAGTCACAAATGCTAAAATATAACAAAACCAGAATGACTCAAAGTTGTGCTTTATGTTACAGAAATTGACAACGTCTAGAATTTATTTATTTTCAAACTATTTTTTGTTCTAACATTAAGGTCCTGTTTTGACTATATTTTAATTAAACTACTATTTTAGGAGAAGTCTTTGGATAGCTTCGTTTTATAGCTGCAGTCAGACTTTTACATACACATTTTATATTTTTCTTTTCTTTTATGGAAAACTTTACACCTACAACAAATTCTAAAAAATTTAAACAAGTTTTAATTTAAACTGTACATTGGCAAAACTTACAGATATCCCATACTGACATTTGATCGGCTGTCCTTTAGCAAACATTACGTACTTTTTGTAATCAGGAGCAGGATTTGGCCATTATTTTTTCTCGATACTTGAAAACTTTTCTAGTCAGAAATGGTCCCATTTATTTAACATTCCTGATTTTCTAGTACAAACCTGGCATTTAAACATTAACACTTTAAGTATGGATGAGTTTGCAGCCACTTCAGGCCTTTCGTTAAGTGGAAATGTCTTGAGAACTGAGTGGGCATCGGACAAATGGGTTCTCGAAAAAAAAAAAAAAAAAAGAAATGACGGTCAGGCGAGATCCTAGTTTAGTCACGATGACAAAGTATGCCTGCATGAGTCACATTAAGGCATTGAAACTTAGGAACACTGTACCAACTACTAAACATAGAGCTGGATGCATCACACTTCAGTGTGATTGGTTTAGGGTAACATTCATGTTATTGGTGCTGCTGCAAAATGGATATAATAGTGAAGATGGAGGAGGCAGAAATGTTCAAGTTATTCTCAACTTGAAACAGATGGCTGAAGTTTGAACACCACTGGGATGGATGATGAATGTCAATATTAAGCTTCTGGACAGGATACATAAATATATATATTGAAAATGAATTAAATGAATCTCAAATGCAGATGATATACAGTAATCAGGACACTTCCACATGTAATAATTAGACTTTCATGTTGTTCTGAGCCATCTTGTGTGGATCACATCTCTAAAGCTGACCTCTGCCCCTTTAAAAAAAAAGCAGATATATCATCATCTCTACTCTGACAAGTGCTGGTACAATATCCAGAGCATTTCTCTTGGTTCAGTGTCCCGCTTTGAAAAGGCAGAGCAGGACACGGCTATGATAACTCGGATACTGAGAAATTGACGGGACCACGCACACAAACACACGCAGCGCCGGCAGAGTTATAGAAAGACTTAGAGCACCCCCAGCTGGGGGACAGCGCCGGCAGAAAGAGTCAGAAGAACATACAGAAGCATCGCCACAGACAGAAGTTGGAGATCGAGCACATACAGTGATTTGTACTCATTACAAAGTGTACTATTTATTCATCCGCTCCCGCTCCCAGATTAGGCACTTCATACCTCTTATGTGTTTGTTATGTAGCTTATAGTGTTTGTCTAGTGCAGCTATAGCTGAGCAAATGTTTTCCCACACAGAGTCCAAACAAAGGCCAGGTGACAAGCACACATCTAAACAAGCGCAAACACACACCGTGAAAGAGGTGCAATTAGAGCATCCTACTCCAATTAACCAGCTCTTTAAACAAATCCACATTAGGCCCTCCATTGTGGCTGCGCTCGAAAAACAGCCACTTGGGGAAGCGGCATAAAAGCTTTGACTGTATTCCTCCTCGAGGACACATGTGTTCGTGTGTGTGTGCGTGTGTGTGTGTGTGTGTGTTGATTGGTGGCAGTCACACACTGGTACAGGATCTGGGCTGTTGTGATTGTGATGAAAGATTGTGCAATCACTGGTGGGTGGAGAGAGCAAGAGGTAAGCCGAGAGGGAGGTAAGAAGAACAGCGCGGCTAGCAGAGAGCAACGAGGGAGGATGTTTCCAGCTCTACAAGTAAATTAAAACCTGTGAGCTGATACTCTGCTGAGCTGGACTAAGCACATCTTTTACACAATTATAGCGATGACTTTGAGTACACCTCTGTTGAATTTTTGACGAGGACAACAAACTATCCATGCACTGCACATTGGACAACCTACCTATAAACTATAGTGTTGTTGTCCAGCCGAAAGGTAAACTTGTTCTCAAGTTTTTTTGCAAGTTCTCCACAAAGCCTTGACAATTACGCACCACTTTGTGAGAATCTATCACATACAATCCAAATAAAACATTATTCACTGACGTTTGTGAAACAGTTAAAGGTTTATTAATAGTTTCCAAAGCACAGCATGTAATTTATAACAGTAAATGAGAGCAGAGCAGGTCATTACACTAATTTATCACTTTTTACAGAACAATAATTATCTGCCAAAAAGGCAATGACTTATTTGTATGACCGCGATGGCATATAAAAATTAAAGTGATTAGCAAAAAGCTGGCAGCCTTCTTTACCAGTTATCTTTTAATCTCTTCAGATTAAATAATAAGTTGTCGCTTATTATTGCTTATATTTCCCAACGATAATATTTTTCACAAAAAGTCGAATGACTCTTTATAGTCCTCTCTGTGTTCATTACACATGTGAGCAACAGAGAAAGAGAGTCTATTTCAGCTTCAGTGGACAGGGACAAAGGCATGTGGCGCCATGGCCTGCTGTGGACAGATAGAGACACAGTAAGGAAATAGTGTGTGTCCCAATGGCTGTGTATCCTGAGTCAAAGCAAAAAAAAAGAACCAAAAAGTCAGGAGAGTTGCTTTGAACATCTGAAATAAGATGAAAACTGAAAACAGATCATCAGTTTACTTCAGTATGTACTTTGTAGAGATGACATATATAAACACGCAGACTGAATGTTTCAGGTTTTGGGGTGCATTCATGCCTCTTCCCCATAATAATGAATAGTCTAGTGTCATAAGCCAGTTTGCTTCAGACTCTTCAGCTTGGAGCCCCAGAGAGACGCTGCAGCAGTTAGCAGTTAGGCCGGTTTCTCAGGAGGGCACTTGGAAATCAGTTAACTTTCCCCTCTGAGGCCTGCACTTGCTAACATTAGCATGTAGCACACCAATTACAGCCGACACCTAACATTAGCACAGCCTGCTGACAGTTAAAGGCCCCTGTGGGGCCATTTAGAGCCCCCAGTCAGGGAGAAGCTGACAGAGTGAAGAAGAAGTAGTGTTCAACAGTTTGTGCATTAAAGCCGTACAGCGAGTCACTAAGCAAGTTAATGGCTCTTTAGCTAAATAGCAAACACATTAGTCTTTCTGGAAAAGACCTGTTGACAGGCTGTAGGCTAACAAGCAGCTGCTCCACTTCACTGGAAGGCGTTTTGACAAAATCTGCTAAAGAACTAATGATTCACGGGCACTTCAATGTTTTTCTGAGGCTTTCCATTGCCTGCACACAGTTACAACAATGTATAAATATGTGCTAAAGTTTTACTGTACAGAGCATGGCAAAAAGTACGAGCGTGAATATATTGTTGGGCCCTTAATGCGACTGATCAACACCAAAGGAGTGCATGACTGCGAACGAAAATGATATATCGTTTTTATTTTTTTTATGGCAAAAATAAGAAATATGTGGTGTAAATCACAGGTCTCACTGAGATGGAAAATCAAGAGTCTGAAATATTTGCCATTCGTAGCAAAATCGCTTAAGCTCAGACTAAATGAAGAATGTTTGTGAGCAGCAGTTTTCAATCCTTACCACAAATTATAGACTTGAGTTAGATTTGAACTTTGACTAGGCTACTCCAGTACATAAATATGCTTTTGTTGTAACACAATCTAAAAAGGTAGTACTAAAATTTGCTATTGATTAAATATGAGGAAAAATCTAAATGCATGTCTTGCTCTTGCCATCAAAAAAAGCTTTTCTTACTGAAGATATGGACACAAAAGCGAAAGTTATCAAATCAGACTGGTATCTAAGAAGCTGTGTGAATGTTCAAAGAAGTATTGCTAAATAAAAAAACCACTTAAAAAGAAATACTTAAAAAAATGTTTGGTTTTTTTGTCTGTTTAGTTTTTGGAGTGAGAATTTTTATCCCCAGCAAATGTAGTGATGCTAAGATAAAGTAGGAGTTATGATTTGGAAAGAAACCAAAGCCTGCTCTCATGTGGCCATGTAACCATTTAACATGGTGCTGCTTCTTCCAACCAACACACTAATCACATTAATCATCTATTTGTGTTTAAACATCATTAGGGACCTTCACAAATAGATTTGCACATGCAGAAACAAGCACACTCAAGCACTTGTGGCTTGAGGTGCACTTGATGGGTACGAGTGGGAGGAGAGCCAAATTAGCCACCATACGCTAATCACCCTCTAATGGCAGCACACTCCACATATTCAAGTTTGTGTATAGATTTATTATATACACAAGCAGAAATCTAACTTCACATTCCTATTATGCAAATCGGTCAAACGAAATATAAGAACATCTAATATTAAGTGAAGACTCATCTAGTCTGAGGAAGTTTTGCAGTGTCCTGGATGTTAATCAATACGATTTATAAAGCAGGATTTTGAGCAAATATGCAGCACGGAGCAACTGTACACTATCCATCCATCCATCCATTTTCCATCACCCTTCTCCCTAACGGGGTCGGGAGTTGCTGGTGCCTATCTCCAGCTGCGTTCCAGGCGAGAGGCGGGGTTCACCCTGGACAGGTCGCCAGTCTGTCGCAGGGCAACACAGAGAGACAAACAGGACAAACAACCATGCACACACACACTCACACCTAGGGAGAATTTGGGAAGGCCAATTAACCTGACAGTCATGTTTTTGGACTGTGGGAGGAAGCCGGAGTACCCGGAGAGAACCGGGACAGGGAGAGTAATAACAGGTCATGTTCTCCCTGTTTGCATGAACAGGGACAACATGCAAACTCCGTGCAGAAAGACCCCGGGCCGGGAATCGAACCCAGGACCTTCTTGCTGCAAGGCAACAGCGCTACCCACTGCGCCACTGTGCAGCCCAACTGTACACTAATCTCTTGCATTATAGAGCAGTAACACTGAAAGTGGTAATCATTATGACTGCAGGAGACGATTCAGAGAGGCTGAAAGATTTTACACTAGGAGCAGGTTAAAAATCACCAATCAGGACTAAACACTATAACTGCCGATATTAACAAGAGGGAAAATACGATAAGTTATTTAGTTTTGAAATGATTATATCCGAGTCCAGTTTTCAGCGAATTTTCCAAGAAAACACTTTTTTGTTGTTTTTTTTTTTTTTTTTTCAAATGAAACTAGTTGGGGGTTTTTTCTATTGATGGTCTATTTGTCGGACGCGTCAAACTCTTCAAACATGACGCAACAGGCCCTCGGCGCGCCTCCACATAGATTTTGAATGTAAACCAGACGAGCGTCTTAGAGAGATAGGGTGAGTAGCTCCTTGTAAATATTTTGAATTTGTTTGCTTGAAGTAAAAAATGCAAAAACACGAAATCAAAATGGTCATAGGAGAAGCAAAAAATTATAAGACCTACAACTTTAGGATCTCATTAAATGTAAATACAGACCCAGAAGGAAAAACTCTGGACAAAATTAAGATTTTTCAAGGCTTAATCTACCAGTTGATGTGTAAATAAATTAGTTTCATAATGCAAGCCTAACAAAACAAACAGAATCACATTCAGGCTGCTTTCTAGATTGTTCCACAGTTCAGTGGCGTTGTAGACTGCATAATCAGAGTTTCTTTGGGCTTGTGTTGCATGGCTGGACTGTCCCGTCTCGCTGAGATTAGAAACCATCTGAAACATTGCTAGGAGGAGTATACAAGAACTGGGCGACTTAAATGGAGAAAAATCCAATAATTATATCCGTCCAGAGGGAGGTGGTGCTTTTAGAGTAGGGGGTGACCTGTTATTACTCTCTCTCTTTCTTTCACTTCTCCCAGAAAAAAATCTGAGGTGAAGGGGGTAACCTAAGAAAAGGGAAGAATGTAGTGCATTGAGATAAGAGTTATAGCTGAGCTTGCTGCTAAAGTATGCCCTTGTAATTAGCTGAGTATTAGCTGCAGTGACAATGCAAAAGCACTGGGAAGGGAAGCACCCTTTAACGCTCCACTCATTTCCTGAACTTAATCCCCACCGCTTACCGGTAATAGTGCACAACAGCGCTGAACACACACACACACACACACACACGCACACGCACACACACACACACACACACACACACACACACCCACACACACACACACAACTCCTAGTCTGGCTCAAATTTAGATAATCAACTGGCCACTATTAAAGTAAAAGGACTCCTGAAGCAAAAGCTACACCCAGCAGCCCACCTTCAAACCCTTTTGTGCCCAGAGTCACAATAACAGTTAACCGCAGGGAACATCAGCGTACATGTGGCCGCGCGTGCGCTGACATCTAGGTCTGCGTCTGCACATTATCATCAAGTCGCGCTTTGATGCAGGGTGAGTGTGGCAACTGTTTGCATCTCGGGTGTCAAGAAGCTTCTAACAGCCAGCTGTACTTGAGGCAAGTCTTACTTTCTCATGGATAGAGAAGACAAAGCTAGAAAAGCAAAAATCAATTACTTTCAATTAAGTCAACCAGCGACTACTTCAATGTGCCCTGGAGCCATTCAAGTCTTGCCTGCAATATTGCCAACCCCCACTACAACGCCACAAAGTGACACACACACACAAACGCACACCAACGCACACGCACACACACACCAACGCACACACACACACGTTACAGTTAAAAAGCCACATCCACTTACTGTTTGACAGTCTTTTATGTTTAGTGGCAAAATTATAGACCTAGAAACAATTACTGTGGCAATGGCTAAAAATGTTCTTGAGTATTAGTTGGACAATTTTTAATCTGTCATTTCTACCAAACTGTACAACAGAACATACAAAAGCAAATATTCAAAATGCCATTTAACTCTGCTTTGTTAAATCTACTTGGTTTATCCAAGATGTGTTGTGCAGATAATTTCTTATTGTTTTTTTGTTGTTGTATTATTTAACAAGACAAGAAAATGTTTCCCATGTCAAATTACCCACAACATGTTGAAATTGAACATTTACTGATCACTTAATATCCATCTGTAGATCTGTAGTTTAACAAAAATGTAAGCACACCAAGAAAGCTGACCAGTAAGAGAAGACAATGACTGTCTTCTTATATTAAAAGCGGAAACCCATCATTTCTGATAATATGGCAGAAAGAGCGAAAGGGTTCAGTGTTTTGTTTTGTTGTAACCTGCTTAGACTGTTTCAGATTATCTGCAGTTCAAAATTTAACATACCTGTTAAACCTGAACTACATTTTTCTAAACTGAACAGAAGATTTATTACCACATCTTTATTTTTATTTTATTGATGAAACAAAATAGTTATATTGGCATGTGCACATTCCACAAAAGCCAGTGCCTGATGTCTAGTTTCTGATTGGGACTAATTAAATAACTCTGACTGTTTGTTTGTTTTTTTAAGAATACTGGACTGCCTTTCACAAATCCAGTGGCAGAAATCTAAACCATGTAGACTATGTAAACCTTAATAATGTATTTCTTTATGATATGTGACACTTTATTCTCTTCGAGGAAACAGTAAAAGGAAGTTTCTGCTACTATTTTTGGCATTACAACCAACCTACATGCGGTGCTGCATCAAAACCGCTTCCCCGAGAGAAGCCAGACTCAGACTAAATCAATTTACACCGATTAAAAATCCTTTTACTTGATCTTTTATTTGAGAAATATTTGCTACAGTTGTGTTTTTCTTATGAACACTATTAGCTTCCTCTTGTGTACCTAGTATCTTTCATCATTTCCTGAGCTAAATGTATTGTTAGATCCCTTCTGTAATATTTTCACTTAGTTCCTTACTGAATGCTAAATTACTTGATGAGCCAAATATTGAAAAATTAAGTATTTTGGTATTGAGGAGGAATAATGTTCCGTTTTCTGAACGACTCACATTTGTATTGTTAGTAAAGTAAGGCAGACTGAGATCAAAATTATAGTTATATTTTACTGTGCTGTGACAAAACAAGCAAAGCTTAGAAAAATATACTGACTTGGTGAGAAACAAACATTAAATAATCAGCTCTGATGGGGGGGGAAAAAAGAGAGAACCACAGGTTCTTGAATAGACAATTGGGAGTAGTTTCAAAAAGCAAGTGTGATATTGTCACATTGATTTCTCTCCACTAGTTTAAATCAAAATGGTAAGAGACACCTGAGCTCAGTCCAGAAGGCACCAATGGAGAGTGATTTCTATAGAAAGCATGTTATAAACAGCGCAGAGGGGGACCGCAAATCTTGTCATTGACACAACAGTCAGAGTGAGCTTGTGGCTGCATGTGTGTGTGCATGCCTGCCAGCTTCCAGTCTAGCGCTATTGTCTAACAAGGTCTAATTAGCACTATGGCAAAATGAATTAGCATAATTATGCAAACAGGGCTGCGCTAAAGGCCTGGCACAAGGGAAGGCCACAGGGGGCACCTATTACAACACACACACACACAGAGACTTTAAATGTGCACACACACACATTCAGTAAAAAGACACAACTATCACATATAGTAAACAGTCATGAACAGCTTTGGAAAAAAAGAAAATGACACATGCACATCCCTGGCTGGAATTATAACAACGATGAATACCTGGGATTGATTTAATATTGATGTTATTGTTTCACTTCTTTATAAATACATCCACCTGACAGAAACAGTCCCCATAGCTCCACAAACATGAGATACACACAGAAAATGATCAGCTCCCCACCACGCTGCCTCACAACACTCAAGCAGTCAGAGCTTATAGTATTTACCAGCGGGAGTGATAGGTGAAGTCGGTGGGAGATAATAGGGATGACTGAGAGGCTGAAAGGCTGGTAGCCATTCGCACGATGACAGCTGTAGTGAAGAAGGCTCTATTAGGCTTCATTAGGATGCTGGGCTCCTCATTGCACACACATGCACACACACACACACACACACACACACACACACGCACACACACAGCCAGGCTTTCATCACTTCACAGGACATTTGGGTGCGTTCATTTCCAGCAGATGTTTCTAATCGTGGCAGCCGCCAACCTTATATTACTCTGAACTTCAATCAAAAGTACTGATTTATATGCAATCCTTCATCCAACAAGAAAGAAAAATGTATGTCTTCTTACGTATTCATCACTGGAAACCATGTATGAAGTGGTCACTGGTTTGCAAAGCTAACATTTTAGCGTTTTAAAATTTCTAACATTTCTGTGTGTTAGAAATTACGTAGAGAAATTTAATGACATTTCTGAATTTCATAAAATACAGAAATGAAATACATGTATGTCGAGTACTTGTCCCTATTGTTGTGCGCAACCTGGAAGAGCGAGGTCAACATTAAAATGGAAAGTACTACCTACTGCGTCCAATGAGAGAATGTCAGAAATATAATACAAAGATTTGATGAAAAAATAATAACAGCCATAAGGGTTTAAAAGACTAAATAAATGATTAAATATAATCACAGAAAAACCTATTTTGTTTCTTACAACGAGTAAATGTTTGATCAACGTTTGGTTAATGTCCATTCTTGGACGCTGAACATTTGACTTTGAGGCCATGTTCATCTGAACATCATCTGAACATTCGCTTGATAGCTGTGGGAACCCACACATGCAAAGGGGACAAATTGCAGACAAAGTCTTAATGCATCACTTCTTTTTAAACATTCACCTATTTTTGAAAGAGGAATTGAGAACAATCAATAAAACTCATTTTTGTGACTCATTGTTGTGATTGTGTAACCAGCAGTGCCAAGACTGTATGTATGGGTTATGAAAGAGCATTCTGTATATGATGAGGATACCACTGCTACTGTATGATTACCATGATGAATCTGTACACATTAATCAGAACTCAAAACTTTTAAATCGCTACATCCCTAATGGGAACAAATGCTACCTTAAAGTGAAACACAAACCTGGCAAATAACCCCACAGCCTATAAAGCCCCCTAATCAAAAACCCCTAGCAACGTCAACAAGCTCTAAGCCCTCTCAATCACACATGCACACATTCTGCCATGCATTCTTAGTCACTCCACCCTCAAGGGGCCCTGTATTGTATCCTTAAATCCTGACCCTTGGCAGGGAACAAGCATCTCCCAAAAAAACCCAAATGGCGCTTGTACAAAGCAGACTAGCGATTACAAGACTACACCGTCAGCTGAAGAGACCGAGAGGGTCAGGAGTTCAGAGTTCAAATAGTTGAAAGTGCTGAAGTCTAGTCTGACAGAGGTTTAGGCATTTATTAGCAAGACATAATGAGCTACAAATGTAACAATGCAGCCAAACAAACTGTGTGTAAATTGGAGGGAGGGTGGGGGTTCTATATGTGCGTAAACACAGATGACCTGGCTGTGACACACACCTATGTTACTCCTCCAAACAGTCTAATATTTCTATGACTTAGTTTCTTAGAAAAAACAATTACAGCCAATATTTACTATAAGGTTTAATTTAGTCAAACTATTTCCAGAAAGCGTATTAGCTTTGTCATACCGAAACAAAGTTGTTGTTTTCTTTTTTATTACAACTTCTGATGCTCGCACAAGCTTGTCATTTGGATTAGCTCAGGAGTATGATGCCGACCTGGAGATCAATTCCCCATTTCCTAAAATCCTAATTGAGCTGCCTCGCCCGCTCCTCCTCTGGTCTGGTGTTGAAACCATTGACTCCGGGTTATCTTTACTTTCAAGAAACAACATATTGTTCAAGTACGTGCACACTTGTATAACAAACACAATAGCTGGAAAGAGGTTGTGGGGGCAGAGGGTCTCACGCTGAGAGGGGGGTAGCACTTTTAAGCTGAATCCACACATTTTGGATACGGTGGGTTAATCCGGCCAGGCTTTTTAGCCTGCTATTCAGGAGGACAAGGACCCCTAGGATTTGGGCTTGTCCACACCTCAGGGGTAGAGGGATTATCAAGACTGCAGGAAAGGTGGAGAGAGTATAGGGTCGGGTGACGGGAAGGTGGGCTTATTAGCATGGAAGTACTAGATTATTGTAGGTGGTGTGCCTTCTTGTACATCTATGATAGGACAAATGTAAGTCACTGTGTGCGCTTTTAAATTTTGAAGGGCTTCTCTCCAACCCCCACCCCCAAAAGTATACCCCAGAGCTCCGACAGGGTCACCTCTGGGCCTTTCAGAGCCTCCTCTCAACCAACCCTAATTGATCTCACGCATTACTAGTCCCAAACATGAGATGGAGAACAGGAGGGAGATGGCTGCCCCATTGTTTGAGGAGCAAGGTCCCTCTGCTAAAGGCTTCACACTTCTTACACACACACACACACACACACACACCCACGCACACACACACATAAACACACACAGACACACGTTCCACCTATGGCATGCCCACCCACCTTCTCCCCCTATTCTGCTCTCCCTTCCTCTATGCTCTCATCTCCGGCTGTGCTAATCCATTGGCCAAGTCAGGAACTCTGTTACCCATCTGGCCAAGCATGACTCCAACTGAGAGGGATGGAGGGAAAAATGAGGGTAGCGATGGGGAGGGATTGTAAATTGAGAAACAGGAATGTGAATGGGAGGGGGTGCAGTCATCAAGATGTTTTGTTTGAAACTGAGAAAGTCGTTTTTAGTAAGTATTACTTTGCATATATTAACAGAGGAAAGCAATGTAAAGGACAATGGATGGGATAAAGGGCACTAAGATGGCACCCAATACAAAAAACAATAACCTTTTGCTTTTTACTCTTAAAAACCAAGATTTTATAAGAAAAAAAAAAAGTCAATTACCCAAGAGTTCTGACAGCTAGAACAGGCTACATGCCTGGTAACTCTAAACTGAACTAGACAGTACAGGAAATGAGTAATTGTTCAATAAGATAGATACAACCCACAGGTTCACACAGTTTTTTTGGTTCACATTTTCGCATTCTTAGAGACTAACACTAACAGAAAGCTTCATGATATCATCTTTAAAAGTAGGTCATCTTCCAAAACTCTACTTGTTTATGTTTTTGATGGTAGGACAAGAATTTGATATTGTATGTGTATTTAAAGTTTTTGAGGTTTGGTAAGAGTATCACATGTTTTCCCCCATTTAGTCTTACGTTTCGTTTTTCATCTAAAGCATCTGGAATTAAACTTTCTTTTTAACAAGATGACAAAAACACATTCATAAGTACTGACACTATGGCCAGCACATGATTCAGTCGGACTTATCAGCAGCCATGCATTAATAGTAATAAAAGCAAAAAGCATAGAGGGTAACATATTTTTGTGCATTTCTGCACAAATTGGGATTTTTTTTGTGTGTGCATTTTGTGCATACAGAACAAACACAGTGGCTTAATAGGGTTGCAAAAGAAATCTACTTACAGACATTGCCGGTGTTGTCAAAACTATTGAGCACTTCATTAACTTTGAGAGGCCCCAGGTTATCCCTAGAAATCCAAACATAGATGAACATGAAATAGTCTGCACAGTACTCTAAATATTTTTTTCATACAAGTACATCTCTGTGAAAAAACAATTCCCTTGCAAATATCTTGTTTTTAAATTTTTGTGTCACGTGTTTCAGACAATAATATTTGGGATATTTTGTGACGAAACAAGTACAAAACTCACCTATCAGTGCTATCATACAAAGTTTGGTTGGCTACACCTAACAACACATTTTAAATTGTAGAAACATCAAAGCAATGCTCTGAGTCTTAAACATAAAACCAACACACCAGGAAGGTGTTTGAGACTGGTTATGGTCACGCTGATGTTTTTTTTGTGAAATCTTGAAATGGTGTGTTCACCTGAGGAAGGCACCGTATTCAGGATAGTAGACACTTCTGTACTCCACCCACTGGTCATCTGAGGTATCACAGTGTTCTTGTGCTGAGAGTTTTTTCCTTCTGAAAAGGTCAAAGGTGGCAAACCTACGAACAGACACCTGTTTGACCTCAGGACTGTCTGTCTGCTTCTGACACAACACCTGTAAGAGAAGCACGGCTGATCAACTTCAGTTTGCACATGAAAACACATTTTTGTTTGTTTGTTTTTTTACTATAGCTTCTTAATAACTCTTGCCTCATCCTATTTATAGGATCTCTCATGTCTAAATGATCTTCTAATATTCCATGCATTCCCTCTTTGGCGTTTGAATCAAATATAGCTTAACATCTTAACTATTTAGTTTTCTACATTATTTACATTGAATCTAATTGAATCTGCGTGTGCTGTTTTAAAATCAGAGTTGGAGGTAATTTTTTTTTCTTATAAATTCAGCATTTTAAACAGCAAGCGTTACTTTATCCATAATAACATTTATAATGTACCTTTGAGCAGCTCTCGCAAGAAGTACTTTAAATTTGAGTGTCATAAGTTGCTGATAAATAAGGCCAAATCAACTTCTTTAAATATTTTGAAAGGGGAACCAAAGTTTGATTCATTTAGTTTAGGTGACTGACCTAAACTAATGGAATGGTTTGATCAAAGCATACTGATGTGGCCCAGTCAAAGTCCACATCTGAATTCCATTCAGAATGTCTTGTTGAATCCATGTTTTCACCAAAAATACTGTCAGCAAATATCTCCAGATGCATAAAGCAGGTAAAGACATGCATATATCCCTGGAGACTTGAGAGCATGGGCTCAGTGAACTTAGCACTAATGGACGAAAAGCATCAGTTGTAAGAGCACGTAAAAGGTCGTCACTCCAATTTACGAGCTTTTATTTCTCGACACTCATCTATAGACAAGCAATTCACAAACCTATCCAAACCCTTGCTTTCTGCAGGTACTGCAAAAGCACAGTGTGTGCAGTTGAAAATGTGCTTTTGTTTCCATTTCAATTCAAATTCGTTCTTGTACCTGTCTCAGCAGAGTCCATCTCGCTCGACCTGCAGTAGCACCACAGGTTGCTTCCCTGGAGTTGAGGGAATTTGGGCCGCTAGAGTCCTCGTCACTCTCGTCCTTACAAGGCAAAGCCGACTGGGTCTTTTCTGTAGCGCCTGTGGAGCCTTTCTCCATCTCAACTCTTCAATTCCCACGCGGATGTATATCTATATATTTGTAAACAAGTTCCGGGCTATAAAGCTGTCGCAGTTATCAATGTTAAAGCTGTCGAGCGGTATTTAGAAAAGCATGGCTTATTTTAAAACTACAAAATCTACAAAAGCTCACACGTCTTGACTCACACCACCTGCAACATGCTGCTTCCGTACACATTTGTCACTTCAGGCAAACTAATCAACGGCCGAAAACATCGCACTCGATTTTCTATGGAAACGGTTTGCAGCGCGTGAGCCAGCTCGATTGTTTTGGTCTGTTTTTTTTTTGTTTTTTTTTTCTGGCTGCGTCGCCGAGCCAGTTTCGAGCTGTTCTGTCGCTAGCTTATAAACACATGAGAATTCACAACCAAATAGTAAATATTTACGCTTTAAGTGCGTATGTCCTTTCGTCCCAGCCTTGGAACAGCAGACGCAGCTCTCTGCTGTAATAGCGAGCGAATTAAGTGACCGCAAACGCTGCAATGGCCAATTAAAGGTTCAGTGTTGGATATGACAGGTTTACGTTCACTGCTGCTCTCCGCGGCTCCGCTGCTCCGTGTTTCTCGGGTTCGTTTCTGGGACCCTCGGGTTTCTAAACGCAGAGTCCGGCTGTCCTTGTCCGTCCAGCGCCGGTGCACTTCGGTAAGAACGTTCAGGGAACTGTAAAGTTTGTGTTCACGGTTCGCTTGGGGTTGTTTGAAGTCTCTTTACCAAGTGGTTAAAACGAGCACTAAATCGAACAGCAGCTGGCTTGTGGGGTTGACAGTGACACCCCCTTTTTGGGATGCAAAGATGCTTAACTTTAGCTTTCACGTGTTGTCATAACACATTTATAACGTGACAACGTTTAGCTGCAATCCTGTCCTTTATGGGAGAGCAACGAGAAGAAAAGCTGCCAATATGTGGGTTCGACAAAAACCCACATATTGGTCAAAATTGACATGCAAAACCAGCACTACACATGACCCTGAACTCACCAGCTCCATTAAAAAAAAAAAAATCTGGTGGCGGCTGCATCATGCTGTGGGTTTCGCTTTTCTTCACCAGGAAGAGCAGCCAGAAACGGTTCACTTTTTGGCCTACATTCACAATGCTTTGTGTGATAGAAAGCTAACGCCGCTTCAACCATCGCCGCAGTAAACCACAGTAGATCAGACTGCAGTGCGCTGCTTAAAAAGGATGCTTTTCTCTGTGTCTGTCCCATAAAATCCCAAGAAATTGTATTGAAGTTTGTTGTTGTTTTAGTAATGTAAATTGAAAAAAATAAAAAAAATAAAAAAAGCACAAGGACTTAGAACTACTTTAAAGTATGTAAGAATGAAAACATGATTTCATGCTGCTCTATTCCAACCTAGTGCATTTTAATAGATGATCACGCTCACGTTGTTGAAATAAATATGTCCTTATTGGTTGTGTTTTGTTTTTTTTAATTCAGCAACATTAAAATAAATGAAAAACAATACCAATTTTCTTTAGTGATTTTCAAGTGTGTTTCTATATCTTTTGTGATGAAAAGAAGATGCAATTAGGTCAAGGAATGCCTTTAGGTTATTAATTGTCTAATATCGCTCCATCATTGATAAGTGTTCTTGTTTGGTTTGAATTTCTACTTCAGGAAGCTTTTGGGTTGTCATCCGATCACCTGAGCTCTGGATCTGACAAGTACCAGCAATTAAAGAAGTATTTTGAAAGGAGACTGAAGGCAACATACCACAGGTTCCACAGTATACCTGATTACTCCGTGGTAAGTCGAGGTTCAGGGTTGTAATCATGTTGCTGTGGTTTACATTGTGAACGAGTGATTAAAAGAAACTATAATAAGCATGCAATCAGTCCTGAGCTGCCCAGTAACACAGTTCCTGGCACTGTCGCCTTCAAACTGTTCAAGCCAACCGTTCCTGTATGGAGTTTCTCTCTGGGTCTTCCGCTTTTCTCCAGTTGCCAAATCTGGATGTCAGTAACTTTATAAATGAATAAAACTCTAGTTCACTCTTTCAACTTCCCGCGGTTTTTCCCGTTCCAGGTGTGCGGATGTCACCATGTGTACTTCCTGAAAGTTGACGGCATCTACAGAATAGACAAAAGAGATCGTAAGCAGTGAATGAGCATATATTTTCAAGGGCATAGGAATTACATTTACACAGACATTAATTCTTCCCCGTCCTCCATATTTTTAGGCACTCCAGAGCCTGAGCAGGTGTTAAATCTGGAACATGTATCGAGGGTGGAAAGGAGGGCGAGAGCTGAGAGTGATGAGAGCTTTCAGTGGACAATTCAGAGAATTCGTCTGTCTCCACACGAGAAGCATCTCGCCGCCACACTGAAATGTTGTCACACAGAAGAGCTCAAGTACATTAAACACGGAGGTGTAACTTATTCCAAAATGTTGACTGCCACACTTTTAATTATTCAATTTTTTTTTACTGTGGTAATCTAGGTGTGTTGTTGTGAGACTTGGAGAGAGAATTATTTCCATTTTGCCCCCCCACTACATCCTTCTTGAGCTACAGAGCGTCTTCAGCTTTGGTAAATATCCAAAAATGTTTTCGAATGATTCAGCCGTGCCAAAGATTACAGAGTTAAAACAAAGTATACCTAATATGCAGTTGTAGTAAAAATAAATGCATCCCTTTTATAGCTAAGAATTGGATGTGTTTTCTGTTTTTAATTTATCTTTTCTATGTTACCATTTTGGCTTTATGTTTTTATTTATGTATTAAAAACTTGTGGAATCTGTAATATGTGGTTTTGTGAACTTGACACTAGATTTAAATGACAGAAAAAGTTTCGAATCAGATCAATTTAAGCACCGAAAACCTTAAATGAATGGATGTAGAGATGCAGTTTGCATTGATCTTGGCTTTTACGTTTATGCCCGTCTATGAAGAGTGGGCGACGGATGACGTCCTGTTCTACACGACTCTGGAAGGCCTGAGTTCCAGCTCCGTGTTTCGCCTGGACCTCGAAACCGAAGGCAGCGGCAAAGTAACGTCCGTGTACGAGGAAACTCAGCCTGAGTGCGTGTCAGCGGTTGGGTCAGGTAAACCGTCTTCCTTCTGTCAAATAATCAACCAAGTAACCCAAACCGTACTGTCCTCTCCGCAGTGTGTTTGTGGAGGTTTCCCTGTCCAGAGACCGGCAGATCCTCGCCATTAACTGTAACAGTAGAACAAGCTCAGAGGTGATGCTGATTGATGTGACAGAGTCCCATTTAGAGCCTTTTGTGATTCAGCCTCGTCAACCGGGCCTCCTCTACCATGTGGAGCACTGGAAAGGATCCCTCATTATACTGGCTAACACTGGGCCAGGACAGGAGTATCAGGTAGAGTTTCAACAGCAACTCATCGAAATGAATTTAAGAGAAAAAACATTTATGTAAGACTTTTAAAAAAATTAAAAATTATATGCAGTCGATGGATTATGCAGTTGGTTCATACCTCATATTCAGTGCCTTTGTCTCATGAATGGACACTAATGCCTAATTAATGAAACCTAAACTTTGTTTACAGATGTCTCTGCAAGCAAAGTTATGTAGTCAAATACCTATAATATTTTAGAAACTACCAGAAAAAGGAAAAAGATGTCTGGAAAAGTCTACAATTTTAATTCTAATTCTTATTAGAGCTCATTTTTCACCAATGAGCTCAAACAAATCTTTCAAACCTTCAGAAAACAGACAGATTTCTACAGAGGTTACGTAACACACAGGTGAACAGCGTTCACGAATCGACTTCTGAAGCCCATTGAATTCACTGGTCTTTGTTCCGGGATTTCAGAGGAAAGTGCTATGTGTGCAAATTAACTCCACATTTTTCAGATATTTACTTGTGAAAGCTTTTGAAAGCCACGTGTCGTTTTTCCCCCAATTGCTCTATTTTGTTCTACTTTGTGTTTGCCGCACAAAAGCCGAACAAAATACACTTACGGAGGTTAAAATGTGGTATGAATACCTTCGAGATACTGCATGTCATCGTCAGCTACCTTTGATTCCTCATAAAGTACTAGGTTAATTCAAGCAACAAGCATGTGCATATCTGTTATTCTTGTTTCACATAATGTGTGTCTTCTTTCTGTTACCTAGGTGATGCAATCTCCCACATCTGAGCCGTCAATGGCTTCATGGGCGTCTTTATTTGTCCCCAACCCTGGCACTACTATCAAAGACATGGATGTAGTTGGAGACTACTGTTTGATGGTTCTAAAGACGCCAGCCAATGAACTCGCTCTAGGCGTGATGTCACTGTGCAATCCCAAAGAGACACACTTTATAGAGGTCAGTGTGAGAGACGGGATAACTTGATTCTTTCATGTTCTTTTTATTTTGGTTGTTTTCTACTCCATATATATATTTCTGCTTTCATTCCTAAGCTCCCCTCCTGGGCTTGCGCTATTGAAACCAAGAAACCGGGCGTGGCAGACCAGCAGGACGCGTTGGAGTTCCTCTTGTCGTCTCCAGTCCACCCACCCGTCCCATTCTCCCTGGATCCTGAGACAGGACTCTTGTTGTCAGACCCAGGAACTCAGGCCCACTCCGAGAGTCACCACAAGTACATCACCAAACGCTTGAAGGCCTGCAGCCAAGTAAGAGTGTCTTTAAAACAAACTTGCAGAGTAAACTGAGATGTTTATGCGCTTGTCGCACCTTGACCAGCAAAAACATCCACTGCTGTTCGGCTCTTTTATCAGGATGGCACTTTAGTGCCGGTGACGCTTCTCCATGCCGCACCTGTGGAGGATCTGAGTCAGGCGCCTTTGCTTGTACACGTATATGGAGCTTATGGTAGAGACCTCAGTATGGAGTTCTGCCCAGTGAGACGTTTACTGTTGGAGCAAGGCTGGGCGCTGGCCTACTGTCATATTAGGTTTGTGATTAAAAAAAAAAAAACGTTTTCGATTTTTCCAGATTATTTGCAACAGGCTTACTAAATGTTGTACAAAGAACCTTTTTAGTTTAGATTCCTGTCAGATTGAGCTTCAGGTTTCCTTTGTGCACTCCAGTTTTCTTTCTCCTAAAATCTGGCAGGGTTCCACTTTCCTAGTGTGCAGAGCCGCCGGGGATCTGAGTGTAAGCAGTGTAAGATGGCCGCTGTGAATCAGTCAGGAAAGAATACCCGATCTATCATATTCATCTATCAAAACCCACATCTGAACATAAATGTCCTTGAGAAAACTGAGAGAGACTTCAAATATATTTTACATACTTGGAATGTTCAACAAGTCTTAAAAAGTGCCATCATCTTCTACACATGTTATGGACTCCACAGAGTCAAGCCTGTGATGTACTAAAATCATTACCATTAAAAACATTAAACCTTGTCACAATAACAAATGTTGCTGGACGATAAATAGGCCAGTAATTCTTGAACTAAACGATAATATCGTTGTTGTTGAGAACATTTATTCAAGTGATTTATTCATAACGGCATAGTAATGCAAGTCACTCTCTCGAACACTAATAAAGTTTGATTTTATGGAGAACACTTAACACTGCAGTGGAAGACGCTTTTGCATATGCGAAAAGAATTTGCTGGCGATCGTCTCTGTTCTGCGCGTAGAGGCGGTGGGGAGCGCGGCCTCTCTTGGCACAGACGAGCCCGGGTGGAAGGGAAGCGGAGGGGAGCGGAGGACCTCCAGGCCTGCCTCCAGAAGCTTTTCTCGTCGGGAGTCTCCTCTGCTTCACTCACCGCCCTCACAGCCTGCAGCGCTGGAGCCGTACCAGTGGCGGCGCTGTGCAACCGGAAGCCAAACATGATGCGTGCTGTAACACTGCAGGTAAGATGTTGAACGTGTCAGGGTCTGTGTTTTCATCTCAGAGGGTGTCTCAAGTGAGGGCTGGGTTTCATCCATATTTAGGGTTAAAATGTTTTACATATTGTTATTGATATAAAATTTTTCTTACTCTTATTATGTGTCTAAACAGTGCCAAAATTCAGAAAAACTAAAAACTTTTTACATTCATCTATAGAAGATCTTTCACCTTTGGGGTATTTAGAAACATGTAGAATTTGTATTTATGGTCAGAGTTCAGGTTAAAATTTATAAAATGTTACAGATTCTATAATAGAGCTGATCTAAATAGATTAAACTGGTCTGAAACCAGTAAGGTAATCCCGTATCATCCTGCTGAAATAAAACTTCTATATCTTTCTGTTTTGTGATTTGTGGAGAAAATGCAACTGTTTTGCACTTTTTGTACTTGAACAAAATACAAACGAGCTTAAGAGAAAAACTACAAGAAAAAAAAAAATTGTAAATATGTATCTTGAAATTTTTTGAAATGCAACATTTCTAGAAACCTTGCAGACCTGAAGGCATCCCTGTGTCTCTGTGCAGGCTCCTTTCCTCGATGTGTTGGGGACTATGGAGGAAGCCGTTCGGCCTCTGACTGTGGAGGACAGAGACGAGTGGGGGGACGCCGTGGGAAGCCTGCATCACAGAGACATCGTCGCTTCATACTGTCCCCTTCACAACATCACTCCTCAGGTACGAAGCTGCTTCCTCTGCAGCTTCACGCTCTCAAACCAACTTCTGTGTTCATTTTGTTACGTGGTGCAATGCAGCAACAAAAACAAACATGTAGAATTCACTTTGTGCATTTGTGGTTAAATGTATCTTCATCTGTCATTTCAAACCTTAAATTTATGATTTGAATATCTCATTCTTTCAAGAATGAGATATTCTTCATTTGTGTTTTTTTCCCCCCATTCTTTCTGTGTGAAACAGCGCTACCCATCGATGCTGCTGACAGCCTACAGCGGTGATCCTAGGATTCCTCTGGAAGGTGTCCTCAAATACACCAAATATATAAAGAAAGCCATTCAGACGCACTTCAACAGGAAGCAAAATGCAGGTACTTACAGACTCCATTTTAATAATTGTCTATAATCAGAGCGCTACAGCCACCGAGATGAAAGTGACAGCCATTTGTTTTGTTTGATGGTATACTTTATTCGTATTTATACGAATAAAGTATAAATAAAGGAGAGCTTTTCTTGCTGTGAATCGTCTCCCTTGCAGCAGACCTGTGAGGTTGTTGTCAGAGAACCTCTCCAGTCGATGTTTTAACGCGTCTTTTCGTTGGACGAGGCCGTCGGTGCAGTTTAAATCCCATGGAGATGCTCCGTATTCTTCCAGGAGTCATTTCGTCTTCAGCGGAGGTTTTATAGCTCTGGGTCATCCCCCAATAGAAGTGTCAGTGTGAAGGTCAGCGGAGGCAGCGGTAATAGATGTACGGGTGTCTGGGGGATGTCTTTCCACCGTGCAGCATTGGTCACCTTGTGGTAAAACCTGTGCATGTGTCAGCTAATTGCTCGCTCTTTTTTTCCCCACAGACAGGCTCTTTCTCCCTCTCACTTATAATCTTCCTTCAAGACGTTGGTGGTACTCCTTATTTACACCACGCTCTCTCTCTCTCTATCTCTCTCTATCTCTGCCTTGTCTCCTCCAGCTTCAAATGCACATATTATCTCTCTCCCTCCACCATTTCGCACCCCCGTTGTTCACGCACACACCTGGCAGCTTCGGTGCCTGCGTTTGTGGGGAGATGTCTCCCTAATCTGTCTCTCTGTTCTCCTGAGTCTTTGATAAAGTGCTGATGGCACTGGCGCATGGAGGCGGGCGGGAAGGCCCATTAGCATGGTAAAGAGATAGCGTATCAGAGCAAGAGATTAGACTCCACAGACAGGGGAGCTGTCAAGGTCAAGACCGTACTTGTGAATCAGTCCGTACCTCAGAAAGGAGGAAGGTGGATAACAATAACATGGAGTGGGGCAGTTCGACGTAGAGATACTGGGTTCGCAGTGAGATGAAGGCGATTTCTAAAAAATAGGCAATTTTCTTCCATCTTGCATTTGTTTCCCTTCCTTCAGATTGTGAATCAGCACCGAGCATAGTTCTGAACGTCCGTCCAGGAGCAAACCATCTTGGACCTGAAGATTTTGTTCAGATGCTGGAAGAGGTGAGTCAGAAAGAGCGAGGAACAGGGAGTTGAAGTACAGAAACCATACTCCCTGATATCTAGAAACAAACTCCCGTGGTAGTCCTGGCTGGATGTTTGGCCAGTCGTCTTTCAACTTTGTGGTTGGTTTCCTGACACTCACCAATTACTGAATACATTTTCAGTTGGGTTAAGATTGAAGCCTGGCCACAAACCTCATGTAAGTCCCCACTGTCCAGTCCAAAACCAGTTCCGATGTGTGTTCTGGGTTATTTCATCCGGTTTGAGCAATTCACCAGCACCTTGATGAGACGAGTTAATGCAGTGACGTTGGGTTTGAAAGCCCCGCCTCCTCCTCCGAACGCCGTTGTAGCACAATAGCTCGACCTTTGCCATGAAACCTTTCTCCTGAAGGCATCCGGCTTGTCCATGACGGCAGCTGGGAATTTCAGTCACACTGGAAGGAATCTGTCCTGGAGCAGAAGGTTCCGTTTTATGATAGCATCACGGCATCATGGGTTTGTGGCAGGAAACCGACCAATTTAAACGAGCTCTACCAAATGCTGCCAAAGCCAGATTGAGGAAATTATTGCTTCTTTGAGAAAATCCACATTAAAAAAAAAAGAAAAACTTTAAAGACCTTTGAAGTTTTTGATCTTTCTACCATGGAAAAGAACGACTGAAATGTGTTATTAGAAGCTAGGTTATTTCATTTTAATTTACCTCACCAATGTGTTGGCAGTCATAGGTAATATTACAATATTGGTCATAATTTGGCTAACTTACACTTACCATTAAATAAAAATAAAAAAAGTGTGTTTTCTGCCTGACACAGGAGGCTTTTAAGCTTGCGTTTCTATACACGGAGCTGAACCTGGACAATCCACAACCTCGACGCAAGAGGAAGAGATAGCTAATCTGTGGAGAGGCAGTGAGAAAAGCAGAGCTGTATTTGCATCACCGTGACGACCGAGTTTTCCACTCTGCACGGGAAGAAGAAAGAAGTCACCTCCAGTGAATTCATCGACAAGCGTTTGCTTTATTGTGCTCCATTATCCCTTTTGAATCAAGACACCTCAGGACAACCTCTGTAAATCGATTTACAAGACCGTACAGTTCACATAAATGCTAAATTGCTTTAGCATTTGTAAAGAATGCCAACAGTCTCCAAGTAGCAGGCCTTCTCGGAGACGTAGCACTGTGCGGGATGGTTGGGATGGAACCGAGTGTGGGTGGAGTACCGTATGACCAAACCCTCTCCCGCCTCTGTCTGGATGCGGGATTTCTGGAAAACCTTCTGGTTGTTGGCTGTGTTGGTGCTCATCAGCACTCGGAGCTCGTCGGGCAGCTCCTTGACAGCAGAGAGATCCGTTGTGGTGGGTCCTTTGCCGAAGTTAATCACCATGAGGTACGCTTCTTTGTGCCCGTCGAGCTCTCTGAGGTAAGCGAAAACGTTGGCGTCGGAGAGGACGTAGCAGAACCAGCCGCGCAGAAACGGGAGCTCCGACTGCCGCAGGCCATTCAAGAAGCGATACTGAGAGAGAACGGAGCTTTCATTTTTACTCTGGACCTGAGGGGAAAGAATGGACAACAGAAAAAACAGTGAGACGGGTATGAGAACTGTCTTTTATCAGGGGTTTTCTCTGTGTTGCGGTAGATGTCGCATACCTCCACATTGACAGTTTCGTAACTGGGATGTACAGGTAACCAGGTCTTGTCGGTTTGGGTGTTGAAACCCGCGTTCTTCTCACTATTCCACTGCATCGGAGATCGCACAGGGTCCCGACTGAGACTCTGAGGTCAAAGAATACAAGTGATTATACTCCAGTTGACCTTATACACGATAACTACAGCTAGCCAACAATAAAGCCTACTTTTGTTGAACCCTTTTTTTTGTAATGCCATGAATTAAAGTCATACTTTTGTATGCATTTGTTTTTGGTGTGCGTTCAGGGTACGAACTCTACTGACCACGTTGTATTTCCCAGCAGGGTCTTGCACTTGGCTTTGTGTGATATTAATGTTCTCCATGCCAATCTCTTCGCCGTAGTAAGTCGTCGGTGTGCCGGGGAGCGTCAGTAGCATCAGGTTGATGGCACGAACATAAATCCTGCCAGCACTGGAGCCGATTCTAGGCCTGTCGTGGTTTCCGACCTGGTTACAGTGGAGGTAGGAGGCGGAGAGGTGAATGAGATCGAGCTAGAAGACTTCACCTGATAAGTTTATGTTGGGGAAAAAAAATATCTCAAGTTAAAAAAGTCTCAAGAGAGAAACTTAAAAGTTGTGCACAAAAAAATAAAAATAAAAATTATAGAGTCCCCACACTGAAATTAATGCAGATTTATTCAGATTTGACCTGCTGATACCGATTCCCAGCGTGGCCTCGTTTAAACTCTTCGCTTTAAACATTGTGGGCTGAGTCCCAGCATATGTTAACGTGCCCCAAAGTTTTCTAATGATGTGTGTGTCAATCTATGAATATGTGAATGTTTGTGAGTGAATGTGTGAACTGAGCCTTAGTGTCAGGCGCCTTCAGTTTCCACGCACCATCAACTTGGAGCAAACTTCCAGAAAACTTGCAAAACTGCAGAAACACTGAGTTCCTTTAAATCATGGCTAAAACCCACCTGTTTATATCTGCCTTTGATTGGTATTAAATCGATCAACAGATATGACCAAATGTGATGCTTATTGCTTGTTTCATAATTGGTTACTGCATTATGTTTTTATGGCATAAAGCCCTTTGGACTGCTTTCTTATGATACAAATAAACTTGACATGACTTTAAGAATGCTACATATTTGTACTCAGTTCACTCAGCATGTACAAATATTAAGAAGACTCATTTGAAAACCTGGGTGAGAAAATAGATCATCCTTATTCAAGTAAATATTTACCACCCAGTTGGGCCATTTCCCTCTGGGCATGTTGGACATCCAGAGGTCAACCAGATGTTTAGCCCACCAGCCGCTGGTGTTGTGAGGCAGGTCCAGCAGGTAGAAGTTGAAGGGGAAGTCGCTTTCTTTTACTAGCGGCGTTCCGTAGTACATCATGGTCTTGTCCACCTCTTCATAGTCATAGGATTCTGTCACCATGAACCTGCAGAACAATAAAAACCCAGGTTATATGTGAGATGGTACACAAACTGAGCTGCCATTTCTTACCAAACTGTTCTGACACAAACATGGAAATCATTAAGTAAATATGCCTTCAGTCTTAAACCTGCGCGCACTCCACCCATGGTACGTTGTTTTTATACTTTAGTGGTAGCCATAAAGACAACAGAAATTATCTTGCAATATAGTTTATCGGCCTCACGTGTTCTTCTGATAAGATCCAGGGAAATCCTATAGTGATTCATTACACAGAGTGTGTTTTCAGTTTATTGTGATGTTCATGGTTTGCAGCTGATAAAACAACAAAACATTATTTTTCATAGAAAAAGTCTTACATAAAACCACTACAAATAATTTACTACGAATTATTATGCTACAGCCTCCGTTCGTAATGAATGTCTGTAAGATGAGTTTCCCTTTTCGGATGAAATTATTGAAATAAACGAACCTTAATTACGAGGGAATCCATCACAATGTGCTTCTACTTCAAGGCACGGCTTTTTTGATAAAACAATTGAATTGGAGGTTTATGTGCGGCGCTGCAGTCTGCATGCACTCCTACCTGTATCTGCCAGGTTCTCGGCTGTATTCGTCCATCACTGCTCTGAACTCTCTCAGCATGTCGTGCAAGCCCACCTGGCTGGTGGTGTAGTCATGGTACAAGTCCCACTCTGTCGTTACCAATTCCTGCAATGCGAAAACATGAAAGGACGTTTTTAAAGATGGTGGATTTGCAGGAAGGACTCAGTCATTTTTTCAGGACAGAGTCTCGTGGATTTTCCGCGTATTTTTGTTTGACTGCTGAAAATGAGGAAGGGCTCGTCTCTCAATCAGACTGCTTTCTCCGGCTGGCTCCAGGTTCGGCTGATGGAAAACAAATACAAGACTCCGACTTTGACTTGGTAAGTCAAGCAGAAGTGAAGGAAAGTTTCCCTCTAGCTTTACAGGTGAACCTTTTTTTGTTGTTGTTGTTTTCAAGAACAAGAAAGAAGGTCACTTCTTGTTAATGGCTAATGTGTCTTACTTCTATTTCAGCGTTACACGTTTAACTGAATCAACCTGCTTCGCTCCTCAGTTTCCGTTTTAAAAGGCCAGTGACTAACAGCTGATGCGTCCGGTTGCCTGGGTAACTCCAAGCCACTCGGCTTACATCGTCACCGAACAAACGAGCCATTATGCCAACCACTAACTCACAAACACTGTGTTTTTGTTTTTTTTTAACAGTTATTACCAGCCATAAACGTTTAAGGCAGAAATTATGGAGCAGATACGCAGTTATAAAAAGCTACAGATGAGTTTATAGCTGTGTTGTCAATTTTACAGCAGACCGTAAATAACTTTTGTTTGATAGTGTGAAGATGTAAACCTCTGCAAGTGTGATCTAAAATCAAAGTCTGAGTCAGTCCCAGGATCACAGCATCAGTCCACAGTGGTCAGTAAATCCCAGTGACTTGCTAATCCTCTAAAATATGCTTCTTTTCTACTAATCTTTTCTGTCGGGGAGGAAGGTGAGGAGAAAAAGAAAAAAAAAAAAAAAAAAAAAACTGCCTCCGCAAGGTTTTCTTTACTTATGTCAAAGTGTGTCATTAAGTCTTTTGAATCGCAATTACAGTGTTTTCTTCAGAAAAGCGCAGGATGAACCTGACATTTAAGCCAGCGATAAATAATAAATGGCACACGGCGTACAGTGAGAAACATCCCACTCAGCTGTTACGGGCCGTTCCGCCGGCTCCGGTCGGCCGAGGTGTTTCTGCCCACGCCGCCGCTTTCATGCATCTCATTATTCTAATCTGGATTCTGACACGCCACTTTATGAGTCAATGAAATAAAAGTCGGGATTGTATAACGGAAGGTTAAAGCGGGGATTGTTAACCGAGCTGAACTTTGAGCGGTGGGAGTTACAGCGGCAATTAAAATTTAACACGACGAGCGGAGCGGAGGGGGGAGGGGGAAGAAGGAAAAAAAGAAAGAGAAAAAAAAGCGGAGGATTTGTGAGAATATCGTCGTGGGAAAAGAAGGAAACCGTTTTTATGCTCTGCGCCGTCGTTCGGTTGTTAACAGTCGAGTTTAAAGTTCATCTCAGTACAGCAAACATATGGAAGAAAAAGCTCTGGGCTGATAAAACCAACAAGTTTTTTTGGGCCATCGGGTCACAAAAGGCGACTTGATGGACGATACTTTGTAGACTCAACAGTCCCGATGAAGTTCCTCGGGGTTTGAGCCCGCAACGTGATCGCGTGTGGTGATCGCGAAGGGAGCGCTCACCGGCGGCTTGTCTGGATCCACCTGTGGCTCGTCCCTCAGATGCGCTGCTTCCAGCATGTGTTTGACCGCGTCCATCCGGAAGCCGTCCACCCCCTTCTCCAGCCAGAAGCCGATGAGATCCTGCAGAGAAAGAATGAAAATGCACATTTGATTAGGAATGTCACACTTTTTCTTTTTACCTTCATCAGACTACCATACGGTTTGTGAAGCAGCGACGCAACAAGATTACGACGTCATAAAGTTTTCTGAAGAATCGGCGACTTACGATGATCTCTTGAACGACGTCGGGGTTCCTCATGTTCAGGTCTGGCTGCTCCTTGAGGAACTGGTGCAGGTAACACTGCCCTCTGACCTCATCATAAGTCCACGAGGAGTTTCCAAAAATACTCACCTGCGTGACAAGCGGAGGTCGCGATCAGCACCGGGAAAAATGAGAAAATGCACGCAGCGCCGTGTGAAACAGCAGCACAAACACAAACCCAGTTGTTGGGCTTCGGGAAAGCTGGATCGCAGTCGGTCCAGACGTAGTAATCCTTGTAGTGAGGATCTCTGGTCCGGCTCAAGTTGAACCAGCGGTGGCGGTCACTGGTGTGATTGGGAATGAAGTCCATAATCAGCTTCAAACCTGGGGAGGAGAGACGGGGAGGGAAGACGCTTTAATCTGTCATCATCGGTCTCGACACGAGACCAGAGAACCCCACTTCCACGTCTCTGAAAAAAAAAAACAGAACAACAAAAACACACCCCTGTTGTGCATCTCAGCCAAAAGTTCTTCAAAGTCCTGCATGTTTCCGAAGAGCGGGTCGACGTCCCTGAAGTCCTCCACGTCGTAGCCGAAGTCTTTCATTGGAGAGCGGTAGAAAGGGCTGATCCACACCGCCTTGATGTTCAGGTCCAGGAAGTGGTCCAGCTTCTCCTGGATTCCTGCGTGGGCCGACACGCCGGCAGTTACAGAAGTACTCAGATTACAACACCGTTGGATTACTCTTAATGAAGTTTTATGAAATTTCAAAGAGTCAGCAGTTTCTGACCTTGCCTTAACAGATACGGCATACTGAATTGTTATTGATGAAAGTAAATGGTTGATTGTGTGACAGAGCAGCGTTTTACTGCTCTGTTACACAGCATTCTCGTTATAGTTATAAACAGATAAAACAATGTTTCAGTCTGAAGCCAATCTGATTAGAATCGTCAAGCAAGAATTTTATCAGCACAAAACAATCTCGTATTTCTGAAAAGTTAAAACCTTGCAAAAGCTCATAATAGTCGTGTTTCGCTTTTAGTTTTTCTGTATTCTTCTCAGTCAGTCATGCTGAGCCAGGCTCTGGTTCTGCTGGCGGTTTCTTCCTGTTACAGGGGATGTTTTTCTTCTCCGTCGCTAAATGCGAGATCTGTAAAGTTTCTGCTGTTGCTACATGCTCGCTGCATCTCCGTTCAGTCTGCCGGGTTTCCTTAAAATACTTTTTGAAGCTGCTTTAAACAATTAACTGAGCGTACAGTACTGGGATTATTTGTATGTGTGACTGAATTGAAAGTGTTGCTTCGAGGTGAGCTGCAGTCCCTCCAAACTCCAGAATCACCTTAACTTGCAGCATCGTGTGGAAAGAAAGCCATTCCCACAGCATGACGCTGCCACCACCATGTCACACCATACAGATCGCTTGAGAAGTCCAGATAAGATGGAGATCGTCTCCACTGGCAAATGATGCGACTTTCTTGTGGTGAGATTATATTTGGGTGTATCACAGTCAAGGGGCACTACTTTTTATATTTTAAAAAGGGACTGGAAATCATGTCTTTTCTTTCATCAGTAATAATAATAATAATAATAATAAAGACTAAAAACTGCACCCGACCTTTGAGGTCTCCGACTCCATCCCCGTCAGAGTCCTTGAAGGAGCGGGGGTAGACCTGGTAGACCGGGGTGATGTGCCACC
The DNA here is from genome assembly GCA_922788865.1 of Poeciliopsis turneri. Lineage (NCBI taxonomy): Eukaryota > Metazoa > Chordata > Actinopteri > Cyprinodontiformes > Poeciliidae > Poeciliopsis > Poeciliopsis turneri. Next base: position 3,286,663 of record CAKLNU010000911.1, read on the forward strand.
AGCGCAGGCACGGCGGGGACAAGGCGATGATGGTGACGGTGACGGCCACCAGCGCCAGGGTGCAGCACGCCACCAGCCAGAACAGGATCTCCCGGGGCACCCGGTACCGCGCCCTGGAGGAGTGCAGCAGCAGCACCTCCTTGGGCATCCCGGCGTACGGCTTGAGCTGCGCGTACTCGTCCGCAGCCGCGTCCAGCTTCACCGCGGCGGAGGAGGAGGAGGCGCGCCGCCGCTCCCCGGTGCCCGAGCTGCGGGTGTCCGCCGACCCGCCGTCGTCGTCCGCGTCCTTGTAGCCCGGGTTTCGGATGGATTCCTCCAGCTCCATTTGACCGCTGTTCTTTTTAAAACTCATCTAGATATCGCTGGTCATTCAAGAAGAAAAAAAATAAAATGAAGTAAAATAACTTTGGAAGTTATTTTGCGAGGAGGTTAGAGCGGCGGATGGAGCTCAGTCTGCCTCAGCGCCACCTGTGGAATGTGGCTGAGCGCCGTGGAAACCTGAGGACTAGTTACAGATTAGCTTTTCTTATCTCGGTGCAGAGTGGGCTGGCTGAGCGCGAAGGACCGTCAGCCTGCGTGTCGAGCGTCGTCAGCGATTTTAAAACAATATTACACTCAAATGTCCGTGATGTTCATGTTGAGATAAAAAAAAACAAACAAACACCTTCTCCAAATCAGAGCGGGCAGAAATCCCTCCGCCCTCTGCCGAAAGAATGAAAGAAGCGACTTCTTTAACCATCTCAAAGGTCAAAGGTCCCCCACTGTCGTGTCATGTTTAATAATAATCACTTCATCAGTATCTTGATGAATCGGCTCCATTTTGATGAAGCAAAATAATTTTTTTAATCCCAAGTGTTGGGGCAATATTTTCACTCAAATGTGCATCATTCCCAAATTATTATTTTTTTTGTATAATTGATAGTTTAAATAATTAAAAAAAAAAGTCACCCTACGAATGTGTCCCAATTCATTTAAATACTAATGCAGAAGACAGAAGAACATTTATCTAAAGTATTATTTATTAATGAGTAGGGAATAAAAGGCTGCGACAGACTGGCGACCTGTCCAGGGTGAACCCCGCCTCTCGCCCGGAACGCAGCCGGAGATAGGCACCAGCAACTCCCGACCCCGTTAGGGAGAAGGGTGACGGAAAATGGATGGATGGATGGATGGATGGATGGATGGATGGGAATAAAAGGTTATATAACTTAAAACAGTGTGAACATCTGGCTTCATTAGCATACACTGCAACTGATTTTAACATGGAACCGTGATCATCAACGTTATTAGTTTCTAAGGAAATTTGGGTGTTTATTCTCCAGTCTTTTCCAGTTCATTTCGACGAGCTTCAGGCGTTACACTCCTGACTTACTAGTAATGTTGTGTCACACCCAAGATCTCCAGATCGACTTCCGATTCCAACATGAAGTTATTCCAGCAAGCATGTGTGGTGCACCATAGCTCAGGGTCAAAAAGTGCAATCGGTGCACAATTGCAGAAGTCTGTAACTAGCATAACATATTGTTTGAACACAATATGCAATAACTAACCATTGGACGCTCCCACTGACAACACGTCACATCACAAGCAGCAGTTTTAACATAAATCCATCTTTTATTGGTGGTTATGTTCACTGTACGGTTTGTAAACTTAACAGCATAAATCAGTACAGGAAGAAGAAGAAAATAAAAGGCGTGGCAAAAAAAACTCAAGCTGGCCCTTCTTTAGTCATCTCAAAGGTCAAAGTTTCTTCAAATCAGCCTTAAAGCAAAAGCCATAATGTGAACTAAAACACTTGGAATAAATAAAAGAAAAAGGGTGATCTGGAAGTTACCATTGCGACTATACAAATGTTAATTATTAAATGAACATAGTGGGCTGAACAAAGACATAAGCAGTCGTTTTTCTCCTAAAAGCCTCGTAATAGTTTCCCCCCCGTGTTCACGTCTCCACATTCTTGACTCCCGTTTGCAGCGTTTGATGAACCGAGGTTTCCTAAAACCGTGGCTCAACTCTCTACACACACAGTAGCAACAAATCAGTGAAAAATATCCAGACGTCACTGAATATCCAGAAACGCCGCCGGCTCCCAGGACAGTTCTCATACTTTCGACAACTAGAATCATTAAACAGTTTAAGCAACAAAAAAAAAGAAAAAAAAAAGTAAGCATAGAAAATGTGAAGCTGCAGTCAGAAAAACAAAAAACGTGAGTAATGAGGAGTTATAATCAGGTTCAGATTTTTCATGCCTCACAGCCCAGTGTCTGATGTAGAAATGTTCAGCCTGTTCAATGTGGAAGGAGTTCACTCAATGTTAAAAACTAGGAATATTTTATGAACATCAACTGGAGTCTACACAGCCAGTGAAATAACTGATGTAAATCGAATATAACTTGGTTTGACCAAAACCAAATTAGTTCCCTAAAGATTCCTCCGCTTTAACTTTTCACACATCTCCTCGTCAACACTGTGTTCCCCCACAGTGAACGTCCCCACGTTATCCCCTCCCGTCTGTAGCGTCCCGCCACAATAAATCAAGCTTCTCCCCCCGCCCCATTCCTCCTGGTCCAAAGTAATCATTGCAAACAACTGCAAAAGAACTTCAAGTACCTATTTGTCATATGGCACCGAGAGTAAAGAGTACCACAGATGCGTCAACCAGCCCAGTCCCGTCTGAATATTAAAGAGAACCATTTTCTTTTAAATTGAGAAATCTACTGCTTCGCTTTAGCATCCGTTCAGAGAAATTAGCTCCAAGTATTTGGTAAAGAATAACTATAAACCAAAGATGCTTTCCTTCAGTTTTGGTCCTGGAAGACATCCATCCAAAGTTAGCTTAATTAAAAAAAACAAAAAGAAAAAACCTGAAACATATGACTCCCAGTGTGCTCCTTTACTTCAATCACTAACGCACCCAAAAAGACTCACTCGCCTTCTCCCGTTACGTTTCATGTTCCTCTTTAGGTTTCATTGATCCATAAGCAACAGAATCACAACTCATTTAATCCCCTCAAAAGAAAAAAAAAAAAAAAAAATCACAGGAAAAAAAAAAAGACAATGTTTTCAGGTAAAACAAAAAGGCTTTTTTTTTTTTTTTCTAACCCTCCAGATAAGTTATTCAAGAGATGGAGAGAAAGGCAAGTTGTAGCATGAGCAGGATTGCGTGCGTGTATTTGCCCATGCGTTGTGGATAAAAAGGCAAAGAGGAAGAAGGTGAAACTGGAATGTCTTCATCTCCAAACCCTTTAATTGGAAGGCTTTTGTGCTGGAGCAACACCTGTGCACGCCTAATCTTAATGTTTCTCTTCTTCCGTTGATATATCTAAGCTTAAACACACACACACACACGCAGAAATGATCAAAAACATATTAGGCCACAATGAATACCAGGGTAGGAAATGCAACAAAAAAATATATTTATATATATAAATTTGATATATAATAGCTATCTCTATTCCTATAAAGAAGAGCAGGCTGTAAAGTTTATAACTCTGGCGAGGTTTACCAATGCACTGCAGACTGTTTTTACCGGAGGAGACAGGAAGCAGAGAGAAGTAGCAGGAGGAGGGAAATGACGAACTGCTGCATCTTTTGGCAGGCGAGAGTGGAGACAGTGAGCAGAGACGTGCAAGAAGAGTCACACTGGAGTTCATGTGTGGAGGAGCAAACCCGCCCGTTTCAGGAGCCACAGCTCACACCGAGACGGAAACACACACACACACACACACACACACTCTCATGTTACAGTGTGGGGCCTCAGGTGATCCGTTTGGAGGATTATTACCCAGAAGTCTTTGGATGTTGTTGGTGGAGTTTTATGACCGTTATGTTGCAGTAAAAGCAGACAACTTCCCCCGTACGGTGTAGTAGCTTATTGCGGAGTTTGTGTGGTCGATAAGCTCTCAGTCAGAAGAGATGATGAAAACACTTCGAAAACAAATAATGCCACAAAAACCACTGAAGCGTCGTCGGTCTCATACGGACGTGAGAGCGGCTGGTTTCTCTGTGATGGCGGCCAGCCGGTGGAGTTGTGAGGGCCCCTCTTCTTTCTTCCTTCTCTCGGGTCTCTGCAAGGCACCGTAAAGTCCCAAAGCCGTCAGAGCAGAGCTGCTGCCGCGTCTCTGTCAATCCACAACGGAAACAACCAACAAAAATGAAACCGAAAAAAACAAAAAACAAAACTGCACTTGAGTTTCCACTGGATTTTGTATTGTATGTGTACGTCTGTAGTGCAGTTTCCTAGTTTACACAAAAAAAACAAACAAAAAACAAACAAACATCCTAATCCATTTGTCGTCCACCAGATTGGGTGAGGATTACAATGATTATTCTCTCAGATGAAAAATTTAAAAATGAGTTAGGATGCAATCTCATGTGGAATAGTGGTCCTGGAGTTTTGTTTGTTTGTTTGTTTTGGATCAGGCGGTTGTGCCGGACAGCTACCAGTGGCACTCCAAATCTGCTCCACTCTGCAAGAGGACAGCCAGGAAAGGTAGAGCGGGAAAAAAAAAAAAAAAACAGAAAAGAGGGAGAGATGAGAGCAAAAGAAAAATACTCTTAATTTAACGTCACGTTAACAGGTTTCGGTTCCCGACCTGGGTTTTCGAGGGGTTAGGTTTTTAATACCATCAACACAGACAAAAAAAAATAAAAATAGTTACAACACCAACACTTCTAGCCTCGGGTTTGTAGATCCTTTAATACGAAAATAAATAAATTTGCAGACATAATTCTGTCGCTTTCTCCTCTTGCGGGGGGCGTGGCACAGAGACGGATTTGTTATTTGCTTGCGTGCGGCTGCTCAGACGTCAAGTGAGACAGCGATGCATGCGTGTGGGGTTGGTGCATGCGTGTTGGTGTGCCTGTGATGCGAGAGAGAGAGAGGGAAAGACAGGACCAGAAACATCTCATCGCTCATCTACACACACACTTACACACACACTCCTTAAAGTCTAAATGGAGCTCTACATGCTGGAAAGTAGACCAGAAGGGGACGTAGAGACTGATGGAGACGTGACAGAGGGGAATATGCTCTGCAGGTCACCACTGTACATGCCTGTAAGAATATGTGTGTGTGTGTGTGTGTGTGTGTGTGTGTGGGGTTTTGGAAGGAGGGTAGGGCTGGGTTGGGGTTTAACACTTATATATGTGATCACTTACCAAATGAAACAGGAGGGCTGCATTAATCAGAGGGTGAACACACAGTTAGACATGTTGACGCTTCCCTTGTCAGCGTCTTTATACGCGTTTTCTTGCCAAAAAAAACCAAATTCACACCTCTTGGACTTTTCCCACATTTTGTCGAAGTACACCCGCAAAATTTGTTGTGTTGTACGTGGGTTTTCCGCAGTCCATCAACTCAAAAGTGTTGATCTACTGCATACTTTGCGTATTTGTAAAGTGTCACAAAAACAAAAAAAAACACAAAAAAAACTTGCAGCACAACAAAATTTGTGGTTGCAACTTTACGAAACGTGACAAAGCTCAGAGGATGGACAGTTTTGTGTGTGCAACTAAAAAGTATGTCTGCACGACAGTAGAGTGGAACCAATTTTACTGTTTAAAAAAAAAAAAAAAAAAAGTTCATCTTCACTTTAGAGTGCATGTAAGTATGCATCAGTAAACCTCCGGAATATCTCTGATTTGTTTTTAGTATGTTAAAAAGGTTAAACTTAAGTGTAAAAAGATAAGAAGCTGTCAAAGAAAGTAATTTTCCTCCTCAAATCAATGGTTGGGTAAACATCGGCCCTAGTGAAAGCTACAGCCACACACACACACACACACACACACACACACACAATCCCTTTCTGATGTTAATTATAATGAGACACACACATAGAAGAATCCACTAAACACATATCACTCAGAGTTCAAACACTGACAGCAGCATTTAACAAGATGCTAGCTTAGCCTGCTAACTGTTTAGCCTGCTAACTGTTTAGCCTGAAATGTAGCTGGGATGTGTTGGAGGAGCTACAATTACCAATTTAAATTCAATTATTTGAACTAACAGTTTTGCTTAGATTTTTCCTTCTTGAGTTCTAAATATTTTTTCGCCACAGTGGAATAAAGAAGGAGTATACAAATGTATACGTCTGAAGTTTAAAGCATGAAATTCTGCAACATTTTAATCACAAAACTGCATTTTCAGACAACTTCCTTGTTGTGCTGTGTTAAGACCTTCATTTGCCTTAGCTTGCTAAAAAAAAAGTCACACAGCTTTTAACATTTTGAAACGCTTTGCTCCGGTAGAGACAGTAAAATACAAAAACATAAGAGTTCAAAGATTTCTATTAATTAAGTTAAGATGTTTGTGAAACAAGTCAATTAAAACTTTATTTCCAAGGACTACAGACTTAAGTTCACTGTGACAGAGGTTTAAAATGGAAAAAGACAACAAAAAAGGTCAAACATATAGAACAAACCAAGTCATGCTTTGAATTTGCCTTGGTCATTTACAGCAGCGTGTGAAGAAAGAGACATCAGGGATGTCATAAAGTTTAAAGTAAAACCCAGAATACACATCATGAGCAGCAGCTTTCTGTGAACAGATGAGATGATGCCAACAGAAGGACAACTTCCCAGTCCAGAGAAATTAATAGAGCTGTTACTAAAACTAATATAGCCTCAAAATGTCAGGACAGTGTTGGTAAGTGTTTTTAAATGCAGGTCGGAGGCCAAAGGTCATTTATAGACACTTACGCCATCTTCCTCCTTGTAAGGATTCAGACGGTTGTATACTGCTTCGATAACACTGCGTCTGCAGGAAGAACACAAACAAGGGTTGAATATGTTGAGAGTTTAACAGTTCAGGGAATTCATCAAAGTAAACATGGAGGGCATGTGCACACACAGGAAAGATGGACAGAAAATACCAGTAACACTTAAAGAGGAGACATGTTGGCATCCTCTTTAATAATATAGGCAAATATTATCATAACTAATTTTGGGAGCATTAAGGGCAACATCAACAAAATCCCAGTGAAGCGCATAAAGCTATATATATGTACAGTGTCTTCCAAAAATATTACGTCATTGAACATTTTGATTATTAGTTTGCATTACAGTCACAAACTCAATGATTTTTTTTTTTTTAAGTTTGTGTTTCTCTCTCATATCATACACAAAGTAGTTCACAAATGTGAACTGTATGGAAAATGATACCCGATTTTTAAATATTCACATAAAAGGAAAAGACCAAATCACAAACATTTGGGTACGCATGTTATACTAAATTCAATTTCAAATTTTGAATGATTTTTTTCCCCTCTCAGGTTTAGATAAAATGAAACAATTGAGAATACATCTTAAAAATTGGCTTTTATTTCAATCGTTACTTCTTAAGAGTTTACCTGAATTCAAAGTCGAAATAAATAGAAGCTGTAAAACACGATGGTAGTTTTTAGGTGAGCTAGCATTACACTGTGCTACTGATGGAAAACCAAAACAAACAAAAGACAGATTTTCTAAAAAAAAATTACATCTTCAAAAACAGAAAATATGATTAATTGATAAAAATGATTTATCGCCACAACCTAATTGTATCCAATTACTTGGTAAAAAGAATCCGCCTGTGTCTAATTTAACATCAGCATAAATCCAGCTGCTTTCTGGAGGTTTGTTAGAGAACATCGGAGAACAAACAGCGTCACGAAGACAAGAGGAACACGTCATAAGAGGTGGCGGCATTTACTTGCTAGCGAGTCCACCCCCTGGTGGTAGAGGGGGCATCCCGCTGTCGGAGGCCAGGTTCCTCATCACCGTCACCAGATCCGGAAAAGTGTCGTCTCGGGGTCGAGACAGCATTTCTAAACAGGACAGAAGAACTGCTGTTACACAAGGCTCATTACTGCCAAAACCGTCAGTAGAAAGAAAAGAAAAAAAAAGTGAGGAGAAGGAGGTTATTGGAGGACGCGAGGATGGAAACCGTACAAGTGAATTTATTATTTTTTTTAAAACAAGTGTCTGAATGAGACATGGTGACAGCGAGAGGCTTGCAGCTGAGTGGCGTGAAGCCAGGTTGATGTTCAGCCAGAGCATTCCTCTCAGTCGGTCCTCTCCCCTTCTACTCCCTCTCTTCTTTGTTCTCCATAAATTAGACAACAGCCCAACACATGCTCCGTCTCACCTGGACCAAAAGTTTCTTCCATCAGGTAAAAGTCACCATTTGTGGCAAGTTACGTACAAGCTGTGGTACTTTCAAGTGCATCTTGAGGCATTAAAATAAATGTCTTTATAATTAATTCTGCGAGGCAGAGAGAGAAAGGAAACAAGCTGATAAGGTCCGGTTTATAGGAATTATCAGCTAGGAATAACATCTTACAGGAAAGGGCTACACTTTAAGCAAAATGTCTCGTGAATCAGGAAGGAAAATAAGGAGGGTTGTGGGGGATTAGAAAACAGCACACAGAACAGAGACAGATCAGGGAATTCATCCAAACAACACAGGGCAAGAAAAGGAGAGGAAATGGAGAAGAAGAGAAGGGAATAAAGGAGGGAGATGGTTCCTGAAATGGAAAAACAAGATATAAAGTATCATTCTTTGAATATGAACAAGACGCAATTCAGTTGGAACATTGATAATAACACGATCAATATAAAAACAAATGTTTAAACCGAGTTCGTCTTCAGAAGAAAACAAAATGTTCCATGACTCCTGAAAGCTGTGGTCCACAAATACGCCATTTTACGGCAAACCTCTGAAAACGGTGAATAAAGTTAAAGCTTTCATCATTCTAGGTTCCCATGATGTTTTCACCTTAGATAAACAACGTAAAGAAATTAGCTCTCAGCTTTTACCTTCCACTCGAGCCTCCAGATATTTGTTGACCTCAGCTTCTCTCCTCACAGCTTCCTCGGATACTTTGGGAGCATTGGGCAAACACACTAAAACAATACTCATGTTATCTCGACTTCCCTAGATGGACAACAGGAGGAGGGGAAACAAAACACTGAATTAATATCGAGCACATTAAGAAAAAGCCCGATAACACAGAGCACACAGCCCTTCAGGTATTCCCAAAATCGTAAATTGTTAACTTGAGAGTGAGAGCTGCTTTTAGTTCGAAGAAGAAGCTTTTATTTTAGAGGCCATGTTTTGCTTTTCTGCTCACGCATCTGTCCTTTAGCAGTGTTCAGACTTGGACTTCGTTTTCCCCCTTAGAGAACTTTGTCGTAGTACAAAATCATTTCTACAGAGAAATGTTTCCCGCAGGAGGAAATGGTACAAGTAAATTAGTTAAAGGGACTTAAATACTTTGAGTCAATGGTCCAGCGTGAGAGAGAAGAGGTGGAAAAAGTGTAGGAATGGGTGAAAAAAGGGATGAAAAGCCGATTAAGGACAAGGTACGCCGCCTTTTCGTTCAGAAAGTGGTGCAGATTCGTTCTCAAGAATTACAACTTTAATGGAAATTATCTTACCGAGACCTAAATAAATGTAAAATAATCATTTGTTGTCCGGGAGACCAATACAAGTACAAATTGAATTCAAAAAATACGTCAGCTAATATTACATGTGTATGCTAGGATCTCGATGGACTGCTGTATTTATACCAGAAACCATTTTTAAAGTAAGAAAGGAAGTCATTCTTGAGTGGAAACACTGAGTTACTTTAAAAGTGAAGAAACATCTGCGGCTTTTGAACATCATCTGGCAGGATTCTGATGAAAAAGACAGAGTGACAGACGAGATATAAAGGATTTGTAAGTAAGGATTTAAGATCCTATGACGCGTCCATGATATATTTCTTGTCAAAGCAAAGAGTCTTGTGAAGTGTTATCAAGTTGCTGTCAGGATGGAATTGCTTCTTGCAAAGTAAATCTGAGTTATTATTCAGAGTCTCAGATGTGAGGATAAGAGTTAAAGCTTGAAAGCTTTCATCCATGTCTGAGACTCTTATTTTGAAATAAGAGGAAGTAGTACTCAACTCCTGCCAGCTCTCTGAAGTGACTGACAACATTCTTGGATCTCTTCTCTTCATTTCTATTGATACTCAACAGTTTAAAGACTCACACCCCGTCAAGCCCGTGCTGAAAAACAAATGTCCACATACCTTGTGCAGGCAGGTATCCACCACTTTGTTACAGACTCTCTCCAGGTCATTACACACCTCTAATCTAGATTTCACAAATTCACACAATTCCTCATTGGACATGACATCCCAGATGCCATCGCAAGCCAGAATAATGAACTGATCTTGTTCCGGTGCCCGAACCATCACGTACACTTCCGGTTCAGGGCTAACCAGCTGCTCCGTGGGGCCCTTGCCGTCCACGCACTTGTAATCATAGTCCCCCAAGGCTCTCGAGACCGCCAAGGACCCGTTAACTCTCTGGATCATCACAGAGCCTCCCGCGTTCTGGATGCGCTCCCTCTCGCGGGGGTTGCAAGGCTTGTGGTCGAGCGTGGAGAAGCACACCTGTGAGTTGCGGTACAGAACGGCTCGGGAGTCCCCGCAGTTAATGAAGAAAAAGTGCTCTGGCGACAGGAGAATCCCCACCGCCGTCGAACCGCTGCGGTCCATGCCGTTCCGGAGGTCGGAGAAGCTGCGCATGTGCTCGTCGATCCTCAGGAAACCAGTGCGGATGCCGGCTTTCACAGCCTCCACGGCAGGAGGAGGCGGCGCTTGACAGTCAGAGCCGCAACCGTCTGGTCCGACTTGCGAGCCTTGTTTGCCGCCAGTGCCTACGCTCGCAGTGATTATGTGTTCAAGAAGGTGCTTTGAGCAGTAGGTGGCGACCCTGGACCCGGCGTGGCCGTCGTACACGGCGAAGAAAGACCAATCGTTCATGCCGGGAGCAGGAAGTCCCAGCACAGCTGTGTGAGCGTCCTCCATCTCCACCCGCCAGCCCTGCATGGAGCTCAACCCGTAGCGCAGTCCGTTCCCCTCACCATGAGAGTTGTGCTTCTCCGTTTTGGGTTTGTCCAGAAACGCCCCCATGCCTCGGCCTTAGACAGACGGAGCCCCTGCTTCCTGTGGCGGAGACACAAAGAGAAGCAAGGAACATGAAATGCAATGCCAATAATTGGCCATTTTGACAAATATTTGGACATTAGTTATTGTATTCTTTATGACAAGGTTGCAATCATGAGTAAAAAGACCTAGAACAACAAAGTAGCTGAAAATATCAATTATTTTGTATACATTTTAAAAGTTCTCTTCAGATCACTTTTTATATTTAATCAAATCTTGATTTGTAAGATTTTTTATCTTACAAAAAATCTCGGTCCCACATACTTATCTGTAATTAAAAAGAATATAATGCTGAAAGTATTTACAGATGCAACTAGAAATGATCTGGTCACCACAATCAAACACTTTTATTCTGGATAATATCATAAATCCTACTTTTCTCTGGTTAGTAAACATTTATACCAGATACAAAACTCTGTAGAGCAGATGTTATTATTGAATGAAGATGAGTCAAACTGGGCATTTTCAGTATTGATCAGGCATTAAAATATGGATTCAGAAAGAAAGGCTGGCATGAGGTTATTGTAAAGGAAAATTTATTTTACACAACATTCAGTCAGGACAATTAAAAAAGGGAAAGGGAGACTTTCAGTAGATAGCAGGAAGACTGAACACATTACAGCGATACCAAGCTCAGCTTAGTGACCCAAATTCAACTCCAAAGACATTTTTGGAACAAGCTAAATCGGATTTCAAAAATGCCCAGCAGTAAACGCAAGCTTCCCCTCAGGAATGTCCTCAAACGGCAAAAAGGGGAATGCAAAAGAAATCCCCAGAAAAAGTCTACACACTTATTATTATTATTATTATTATTATAGGAATCAGACAACCAAAGGCATCGGACATCTGTCTGGACTTTGCTAATTTAGAATAGTTTCCCTCAGAATGAAAACAGTATAATCCCCAAAAGAAACATTTGTCACAAAAGTAAACATATTTCAGTTTGTTTATACCCAACTATATTAAAATTTCCCTTTTTTCTTTCCTATTGAACAGAATTAGTAATTATATAATATGCATTTATGAGCCCAGATGATGGCCTAAAACTCTGCACCCTTGTGCAACAAAGCCAAAGATAGCACAACGCACTTTAGTTTATACTTAAAAAGATGAAGGATTGAGCTTAAAAGCTTCTTTGGCGAGTGGAAACTGGCAACCAAAGGCATTAACAAACTGTCCAAGAGGATGTTGTCTCCAGCAATAACTGCACCTGCATTAGCTAAATGAACAGCAGCATCAGGCTGTTTCATGGCAGATACTGATTCTGCATCAAGCCTCGTTGATCGCTTAGATAATGTGAGAGGAGAGTCTATAACTGTATTGATTGTCACAGTACTTAACTGCACCTTGGCCATTGAAATTGCCCCTTTTAACATGCACGTTGCTTCTGATGACATCGATAAATGCAACTTATAAATACACTGCAGGCATATTTGATGGTCTACTCTACTAATGTCAATTGTAAAGACGGAGCTAAAAGGCTGAAGGTCATGTTTTATTGAAGACGGGTAACATCCAACTCATCTCCATTAGGAGGAAAAGTGTATTATGTTATTATTACAGCTCAAATAAAAAAAGGTCGCAATTTTATCAGCGTGCTGTGGAATCAAAAGATGCACAACACTGATGCTTAATCTACAGCAGTGTTGTGCAACAGAGATGCAAGAGTTCTCCTGTGAGGACAACAAGCTCCACTGGCTGACCTGGATCCACATAGTAAGCCATTTAAAGTGCTCTGTACAGTCATCCTCTTAACTTCAACCACAGCAGAGCAAACACTTCCCACACAACAAAGTCGAACTAAATTTACACGCCCGTGTCTTTAAGAGTATCCGGAAGGTTCGTCAGATGTTTTTGGGTTTACAATCCCTGTGGCCGGTGACCAGTTCCAAGGTTTAGAAATGTTAGCCTTTCAAAAAAAAACCCTGAAGGTGTCAGTCATTTCCAGAAGGGTAGAAGTCCTTTTTATGAGTTGCCAGGGGAAAAGCCAGAGTGACCCAAGCTTAAACTGGCTCTATGGAGCAGAGAGCAACAAGGCTTGCGCCGTCCCCCACCTGTTGCTATTCAGAGGTCGTTTTCTCTCAGATTTAGCATCCGTCCAGCCATTTTATTACACCCTTGTCCCTAGTGGGGTCAGGAGGTGCTGGTGCCCATCTCCAGCTAACGTCTCAGATTTAGCAGTCTTGAAACATTTCTTGTAGTGAAACTGTGCAAACGATTAGTTTTTTTTTTAAAATCATTATCAACTCTGTTTGGAAACTAGTAGTTGCGTGCAGTTTGCCTGGTAGACAATCATCTATAGGTTTTACCCAAGCAGGCAGTCCAACTAGATGATACAACATCTGAAAAGAGGAGAATGGCAAAAAGGTGCACCATTCTGACTAATAAGCCATTTAAACTATTACTACATGTAGTTGGTGTTTATTCAGTATCTTTGTTTTGGGTTCTGTGTACATAAACAAGATGGACGATACTAGTATAGTATAATAACCAATGTGTTGGGTTATGTTGAATGGAATTAGGCCTGTCAGAATAACACATTTTGGAGAATGAAAATATTGTTGGTTTAACACCATCGTGAAGTAAAGGTAGTGGCACAATAATGCAAGAATTCATTCTATAAACTTTAAAGTCTAACAAGCATTTAACACTGGAACTGGAAGATATTTGAAATATGTCCCATGTTACATCTTCCCAAATAACAGAAAGAAAACTAATTAATATGAAGTCCCTGTATATAAAATTGTCCTTCAAAAAAAAAAAAAAAAAAAAACACAGGGCAAGTTGAGACCAAAACACCAGACTGAAGAATTTTGTCATACAGATTTTGGTAGAAAGATAAAACAAGAAATCATGCAAACAGAAATGACTGTGTTTGATTTCATTTATTATGCGATTAATTGATCTATTGTTTATTGTGACAGGACTAGCTGGAATATTGTTTTTTGATAGCATCTACTTTTCATCGCGAGAAAAGTTTGATATGGAAACTCTGGGGGGCAATAAAAGGTTTTAAAAAATAAAATTTTGAACCATAAAAGGCAAAGTACAAAACTGTTTATCTGCGGGGTTTTCTGATTCATTTTACTGTCTTATAGAAGACAAGTCACCTGCTAAAAGAAATATTTACAATCAGGTTTACTGGGAACATGATGAGGCACAACAACCACTATTTCTCAAACAGGAGACTTTGCTCTTCTAATACAAAATATTATATAATCCACATTAAAACGCTGGAAAGTGAAAACAGCACAGCGGTGGATGTTAGCCATGAGACAGAATAACACCGCCGCAATGCTGGATTAGAGCGTTGCATGTTTTTCACGTTCCTTTATGGGGTCCAGATGTATTTAAGGCTCGTAAAGATAGTAAAACTGACCCTTTTTGAATTTAATTATGCCACAAAATTATTTTCGTTCGTTTTGTTTGAAAGGTGGCCAACGGACTGGCTCGGCAGCACCACAGCCTCTGTTCTCAGACAGCTTTAACCAGTTAACTCAATTTACCCTTCAGCCGCTGATGGGCTCCACACAGGGCCAGATTATCCTGTCAAACACAGACGTCTGTCTGACAGCATCGGAAACAAAAGATCTCAATTAACTTCTGTTTTAACTGTTTATCAACAAACTACTGATAGGAAATAGAATTACGAACACCAAGTTTCACATTTTGTATTAGTCTTTTAGAGCTACAAAATTAAAAAGTTATTTTTCTAATCTGGTTTTTACTCTTCAGTTCTAGCCCATATGCAGTGTCATCTGGGCCATGCAGTGTGTAGTTTTGTTACACAAATGTCCTTTCATCTTTATCATAAGTGGAAATAAAAATCTAAATATCAGCACTGTGCAGCATATAGATATGAAAGCAGTAATTCATGATATCTAAATAGAAATGACTCCAGGATCATATTATAGCCCCCAGGATTAAATATTAAAACAATTCTTTTTAAAAATCACTCACTTTCCAGATTGTTGTGCTGCAGATGTGGAGGAAACTCCACAGCTTCCTCCTCAGCTCCTCTCATGTTGTCTTGAGAGTCACAACTTATAAAGACAGGAACTTAAGACATGTTCATTTAAGCGTGCCGTTCCTCAAGATCATTTTAAATATTACTTTATTTGTATGTAATTATGATTTCTGTCTTTTCAGTGATGTTTCTATTTTTAAGCTCCATCTTTGTGACTTATTGCTGAGAGGTGCTTCATTAATAATATTTCTTAAATACTTCCAAAAGTGTCAGTCGGAATCAAACCAGCCTTTTTCCCAGAGCCTCTTTTATAGAAAAGAATCTCCTTCTTAGCACTTAGTCTACATGTTTAGTGGTATACACATATAATCAAACATTTCAAAAGTGACAATCTACAGTACCGCTCTTTGACTTCTTAAGTGCTTCAGTATTACTAGATTTTGGTCATCTAATGGTATAACCCATGATTTTGTAGCTGTGCAAATTTTTATAAAGAGGTAAAGTTAATGTTTTATTTATATAAAGAGCTACATATCTTTATAAAACCTTGCATTACACTCTGCTCTATTTTATCCAATGATCTAAAGAAAGCTGTGGTCTTTCTTACAGCCAATGAAATATAAACTGACTGGTAAAGATATTGAAATTAAGATATCCAAGTCCTGCAACAGTAACAGATACGTAATAGTAAGGGAGGTGGTGCCCATCTCTAACGGCCTCTGGACAGGTTTCATCGAAGGGCAGCACAAAGACACATACTAATACCCAATAGCAATTACCCACTGAAAAAAATGCCATGTGTGTGAATCAATATTAATAGTGTTATTAATATCCAATCAGCCCAGGGTTTACTTAGCCAACTTCTTTATAAAGCTGAAACAAAGTCAATACTGATATAATCCATTTCTAGACACACACTTGTATTGCATTTAAGCCAAGAACTTCTCTTTCTGCTGATTAGGCATCCATTATATGCATCAGCTTCTCATACAGTGAAAAACTAAAATGTTTCTGGACTAGAATTAGTAGGACAACTGCAGTGATATTGCAGATTACAATTGTGTTTTGTTTTAAATAAAAAAAATGGAGAGATGAAAACTCTTGGATGATCGTCAAAACTTGTCAATTTCCAGGAACGAAAGCAGCACATCATTACAACGGCGTCTGGGGTTATGGAGTCGTTACTGGACCAGACAGGAGTCCATCGGACCGTGGCTGAAGAGCAGGGAAGTAAATGTGTCTTGATATAGTAGACTGTGAGTGGTTTCTTGGCAGCAAAGAGGGCATCTGTGCTTGTATGTACCTGCTCGTTCTCAATCTACAAGCTGCCCAGCTCCAAATTTATCTTCCAGGCATCAAAAGTTGAGATCTGATGAGACTGAGGGAAAGGAGGGCACACCACATGATAAATGGTTTTAGGAGTTAACTCAATTCCTGTGGGATAAAATGTACCAATGAATGAAAAGTGCTCATACAACACCCAAACTCAAATTGTAACCAGTGTTATTAGAACATATATGTAATGTAATCCATCTCTCCCTCTTGATAGGAGAACCCTGGAGCTATTTCGAGGTTTCCAGTCAACAGAGCATCTTAATGTAGAGCCGCATGTGACGTAATTCAGATGACGGGCGTAGCCAAGCATAGATAGATAAATATCTCTGGAAGCGGCACAGGCCTGTTATCTGTATGACGGTGTGGGAAGGTTTTGAAAAGTTACCATAATAAAACCACTCATCAAGTAATACAGCATCGGCATACGTTCATTGGGTGTCAATTTGACTTAAAAAAAAAATACATATATATAGTACACCTTTTTCTCACCTACAAGACAAATTTGGTTGGTAGAAAATATTTCCGGTCGTTAAAAATCAATCTTATTGAACTAACACGCTTTAAAACTACACTCTGCAAGCTGCAGTCAGCATGTTTGTCAAGCAATCATTTGGAGGTCTGCTAGAAATGCAGACAGCCTAATTAACCAGCTTGTTGTACTTGCATTATTCTAAATAAAACAAAAAGGATTTATATTCTTCTTTGGAATAAGAACAACTATTTTGTTCCCTAGAAAAGGCATATTATCACACCAAACCATGCCAGTGATTCACACAATTACATAAAGCAACAATAAAATACACCCAAAACATATATAAACACAATTAATGTGTTGGTGTTGTTGCATTTTCACAAAATAGAACAGTTATGATACATAGAACATTTATGATACAATCAGTGTTTTGCAGACTATGCTACCAGCTACAACATCTGCACACACAAAAAAAATAAATTAATTAAAAAAATAATAAAAAAATCAGCTTATTGGCAAACTGGGTTGGAATTTTAAGAAGTTCTATTTATAATGCAAGTATACAGAGAACATCATTATTATTATTATTGACATTACCAGGGCTCACTGTTTGGGCAGACAAAACTTGACTATGTGTATGTTATTTTAAATGTCCAAACATGAATAAGCAACAAATATATTCTAATATTAACTGATCTAATGTGTGTGAAGATGCTCAATTAGTCCAGTCAAGATCCACTTTCCAACAAAACTGCAAATAATCAATAGCTCGATATCAGAATTCATGTATCGATATACAGAAACAAGGAACCTAAAATACTCCCTTTACTTTTTAACAGTCTCAATCTTTACTTCACACATTGTATTACATTTACTAAGGACTTAACTGAATTACTGTCCATAGAAAGTCAATTAAATAGCACTTATTGTAAAGACTAAGCTAAGTAGACACATTCATCAGTTTTATCTCCGTCTAAACAAATTAAGATTCAGCATTATTTTGATTTTGCGTCATAGGTTCCAAAGTAAATGGAGCAGTATAGCATTAGCAGGCCAGTAATTTGCTATTTTTTAATTTTCTTAATTTTTTTAAGTAGCCAGCTCAATTTTTAACCCACACAGATGATAGTTTCAAAAATGTTGCCAATACAACTATTCTGAGGCGATTGAAATGCCCAACATAATCAGGCATGGACAAGTAAATCTTCTGAACAAGCTAATAAGACTAACAAACAGCTGGATGCTGAAACTGCCTGGCTAGTCCAGGATTGTATCCAGGGTTGCAAACACAAACATGCCACTAATGACGCCTCCATTTCTGGGGCACGTCATCATTAAGAAACAATAAACAAAACAACATGCTAATAAAAAACAAAACAACATGCTAATAAAAAAAATGCATCTACTAGAAAAGTCCCATTCAGTTATAGGAACGGGTATATGAATACTTAATCAATGGAATGATTGATTAAGTATTAAAAAAATAATAATACAGCCTTTTATACTTTAATGTTGAAATATAGGTCAAAACAAAACAGGAATATATATTAGTATCTATCTCAATGAAGGACACCTGTTGCAAACAGTAAGCCTAATTTTAGATATTAAAATTAAGCACAATTTATCTACCTTTTTGTGGGGAGAAATATAACAATTATTAACCCTACCAAACATATTTACCAATAGTTGCCCCCATATGCAATAAGACCAACAGCAGCTCATCATTGGTGCTGATGAATGTTTTGAAAAACACCTTTTGAGCCTCAAACCAAACCAACAGGGAACCGAGCAAAAAGACACGCAGATGCACGTCTTTAATAGACTACACAGCCTTGTTTTTAAAAAGCGTCTACTTCACTAAACCTCAGGCCACTTGCGTTAAAAGGACGACCAGCGAGCGAACTTCACAGCTGTCAAAAGTGTCGACTTGTGTGACATGTTAGCTGGTGATTAGCCAAGAGCCAGAACATCGTTAGGAGTCGGAACCGAGGCGCTACTTACGTTGTAGGAAAGGCACCTTTTCAGTCTGTCCACCTTCGGGAGCCTAGGGCAGATGTGAGAAAGCCCACAGGTTTGCTGGTGACGAGTTAACCCTCGGTGCTGTTAGCCACTTTCGGTTTTTGGCCCCTGCTCGAAGGCTAGCCAGCATTTCACACGAAGAATTCTCCCTTTAGCATGTCCCTGCATCGGAATAAGGCCTTTATATACATGTTTCCTGTCGTAAATACAAAGAGGGCGAAGTGTTGACGCTGTCCGAGGTTGATGGCTAAGAGAAAGAGCGGCTCTATTTGAGAGAATACATTTCTGATTTAAAAGTCAAGCTAATTTGAGGCTAAAGCTAAATGTACGAGGCAAATGACGTTCCTTTTCAGCTCCCACTGTAGGGGCGGGAGAGTTAGACTAGTCTCTGTTGTGATTGGGCAATGGCTGTTAGGAGTCAAGACGTCATTGGTCAGAAATTGTGTCAATCAGACTTTGTGTGCAGCACGGTGTGAATTGTTCTAATGGGGATGTTTGCGTTAGGCGGGTGCAGTAGGCAAATGTGTGTGTGATTTTTTTTTTTTACTTTTTCTCTGCTACTGGTACAAGCACGCAGGTTTAGGATGACAGCCAATATATACCCTTTTTTTTGCTAGAAGGTTTCTTGACATGGCTCACCAACAAAAGCGCAGGGATAATTAATCAAATACAGCAATGAATGACTTCGCCCTTGCACTAATCCCACTTTTAAAGTTTCCTGGAGCAGTTTTCATAGCAGTAAAATCTCTGCTTCACTGCTTGTTCAGGGATGAGACTGCATCAATTATCCTATTTGTGTACCAAATCGTCTGTTGAAACCGAAAAAAAACAACAAATCAATGAATCAGACAAATGTAAGGCTTATAAAAATCCAAGAAAAATGAAGGGTTACATTCACCCATATCATTTGTAACATTGAATTTCCTTAAATGATTAATTAATCCTAAACTAAATGCAGAGGAAAGCATTCATCACATGCCATCAGCTGCAGCTTTTAATATAGTAGATTTGGCTCACTGTCCCAGCCATGCATTGTGTGAACCTGACAAAGAAACACAGGAGAACTAAAAATCCAGGATGACCACTGGCAAACAAACAAGCGTAAAAAAAAAATCATTTATAAGACATGAGTAAATTGAAGAATGTAGTTCTAAAGTGGCATAAAGTCAAATAAACGTCCAATAACATCAGTGACATATTTAGGTTGAAGTTCTTATTGTCAATAGTCCTACGAAATAAGCATATAATTGTGTTGCAGAAGAGAAGTGCACCTGCTTCAGCGTTTCCTCTCTTGCATGCTGATGCTATTGTATTCCCGTGCACGTTTATGTCCCCACTGTGAATCATTTTTTGCCGTGACTGCCACGGGCGCTTCTATTTTGCCGCACATGAATAAAGTGAAACGTGAACAAGCTGTTTTCAAGCCCCCGAATTCAAACTGCTTTTTTTTTTTTTTTTTTTCAACGTTTCTTTCTCCGTCTGAGGAAAACACTGAATCAAGTGCGGCTCTTTTTTTTTTAAGCGCGTCGCACGTGGAGGCGAACAAGTGGCCGTGGCCTTTCGCTGTGATTTCGCTTCTTGTGTGAAATCACCCCACGCCTGATTTCCTCCGCGGAGCTCTGGCAAACACGCCTCGCCTTGCTCTCCGGCTCTTCAAACACAAGAGCACTTGAAAAGCTGATTTCCTGCTCCTCAGAGGGAGCAGGTTTCTTTTTGTCGACTGAGGAGCCGGGTCAAAACAATAATTGTTGGCAAATTATGCCGGGAAATATACGACGCTCATTTGATTTGCATGTCATTTTGCGTGGGTCCACTCCTCGGGCCTTCTTAGCCGCTCGCGGTGCTGCATTAGAGCTTTATCAAATGTTTATGAGGGCAAATCAATTTCATTTCCTGGGTGAAGCAGAGTGTATGTTTATGAAAGCGTGTGGGTGTGTGTAAGATAAAGAGAGGGGGAGAGAGAAAAAGGGGATAGCACACTGCAACCCTGTATCACTGCATGTTATATGAAGGGCCCCTGCCTAATGGGATTAAAGACATTAACAAACTGTTTACAAAAGGAGGGAGGACCTCTGTGTTTTGCCTCACCCCCCATCTCTCTATCTTTGTCTCTCTTTGTCTTCCTCAGCGTCCACTGTTTCACTCCTCTCCGTCTCTGATCCCTAATCAGCGAGACGGCCCAAGAAAGTGCTTTGGGCCTGAATACAAATGAGCGCAGCTGCCCAGTATGGATTACTGGGCAGCTCTCCGTGAGCAAATTCATACAAACGCAGGCTTGCTCAGAGAAAACAGTACGTGTAAACACAGAAGGCTATGCGTCGACATATGTCAGCGGATGCCCGGCGTTTGCTGACACATGTATTTTCCGAGCATATGCCATTCAACTAATGTATCGCACACACACACGTACACTGAGTGCGAGAGACAAATGCTCAGATTGTAGGGTCCAGTAGCAGACATATGCTGCGGCACACCCACTAATTTTTTTTTTTTACTGTGGAACAGGAACATGTGTGCGAATGGCCTGTGTATTAGCGTTAGAGGGGTGTGTGCTTCAGCCATATGTCATCCGTCAATGAGAAATGGCGTTACGGAACCAGTTCAACTAAACAGATTGATTGAGCACAGCAATCAAAAGGTCTCTGTTGGTTTATTTGTTGACAGAGCGGTCTGACCTGAATGCCTAAAGTTGCTTAACAAAAAGCATTCGTGACTCGACTGATTCGCTGTTCGGTTGAACTCTGCCGTAAACCTGAATGTTATTTCACCCTTTGCATCACAAAACTTACTCCTAAACTTACCTTAAGGTCTTCTGAATTAATGCATCCCAATTCTTTTTGTTTGTTTGTCTGAGATCACTGTTTAAAATATTGTGTTTAAATTCAATTTCCCCAGTTAGACATACTAATTACAAACAATTTTTTGCCATACTGTATACGTACAGTCAGGCTGGTCATTATTTCACTTCAGGTGTGTTTTGAAGCTTACTATGTATTAAGCCAACTATTTGGGAACAACTATATATCATTCAACATATTTGATGTTAGTATAGTGGTAATACTTTATCGCAAATCTAAACGAGTAATATACATTAGGCAGGGTATTTTTATTTTGATAACTGTCAACATGAAACATACAGGCATGTTTTGTCACATATGTTTTTGTGCGTGACACATAAACATACTGTTTAATATTAATCAGTCACTGCGGATTCAGATTTAAAATGGCGCGTTCTTACTTCTTTAAAGTTCTTGCGTATGGAGCGACACTTTCCCATCACCCTAAACTTTCACTTTCTCCACAGATTTTCTGTCAGATTCAAGACAGGACTCTGGCTCGTCCACTCCAAAAGGCTAATGTATTCATACCCTTGAAGTTTTTCAAGGGTATGAATAGTTTGGGTCTTAACTGTACGTGTAATCACTGGAAACAGATGTTGCAGATGTTTATCTGTCTAATATTTAACCACTAACTAAATATACTACCATATTTGGTATTATACATAGGGCTCGGGGAGTGATAGCCCTATAAAGTGAGATTAAAGTTGATATTGACAATAGGAGGAATAACAAGCTATGAATTCACTCCGTAATTAATACTTATGCTTCCAGTCCAGAATTTAACCAGTTTTCTTTCACTGTTTTGGATGCATCAACTCAGAAACTGTCATGGATGCACAATTTCTATAATTTACTCCTCCTCAGTCTTGCAGTTTGCCCCAGCTGTCAGGCAACCTTCTGTAATGGGTCAGAAATTAGCTGGATGTTGTGGCAGTATCACACCTCCATCTAGCGGTAGAGGGGAGTACTGCTACCAAATGTGTCCAACACGAAGTAGGTTTCTGCTCGGAAAATCTGTTTAGTTTTTGGTTAATATCTGTTGGATTATGTCATGTTAAAGGTTCGGGTTCTTATAATTCCTGCAGCTAAAAAGACAAACTTGTCTCTGGCATCTTTATGTCTATCAGGATTGTCAGTTAAAAGACTCAGAATAACTGTACCGAAAATTGTATTATAAACTGATTGGGTTGAGAGATAATGTAGTAATTTGTGTACAAAATAAAGAGGTAAGGCAAACTAACACAACCTTGGGAAGAATTTTAGAATCGGGAGAGAACTGAATTGTATTTTACTAGCTGAGATCTTTTTGATATATAAAAAAAGAAGTAATACCACTTAATTAAAAAAGGATTGACCTTCAACTGTACTCATTTCCCGAGAAGAATGTTTATATGAATGGAATTTAACGCTGAACTAAAATCGACAAAAAGAAGTCTGGCAGTTGCTGTGGAGTTCTCCAGATACTTCAGTGCATCACTCACTGGTACAGTGTCTCCTAGCGTAAGCAAATTAGAAGGGATCCAGAAGTGGAAGCCTTAGACGACTTCCACCAAGTAGCTCCAACATGAGTTCCTCAAATGATTTAATTACAATACAAGTGAGTGATACAGGATGATAATTGAAATCGGTTTGAGGACATGCAATTTTTGGAACCGGAATGACAATTGATTTCTTGACACCAAATGAGTGTCCACAGAGATATGAGGAAGTTTCAGCCAAATTGGAGAAAGTTCCTCTGCAAAGTCCTTGAAGCAGACATATTGTCTGGGCCGGTTGCTTTTCGTGAGTTTAAACCCTTAAAACCTCGAACTACTGACTGTAAATCAATTACAATTCTGCTCTCACACCCACGATTTACATTTTCTAATATTTGCCAACACTCCTTGGAATCATCAGTTTCAAACCATGAATAAAGTCAGTTTGAATCATTTGCTTTAGCGTTCTCATTTAGTGCAGCCAGGGCCTTCCAGTTGGAAGCCATATTGGTCATGGCTCGGACAGAGTGCCACATTGCCTTGGTGTTTGACTCAGACAGTCCACGTTCCCCAGCTCCTTATGCTGCCGCCGTGCTGCTCTTTTTGTGCTGCTCTAACACCAACCTTGTCCGCTGCTTTAAAACTGACCGATATGCAGGAAGTAGACAAACTACATTATGATCAGCTGAATATGCATCTTTGCCATGACATTTATCTTCGATGTTAGATTTCCTTATACTGCACTTCACGTACTGGAAAAAAAACCAGGCAGAAACTTGTTTAAACCGCAGTGCTTAAAGTCTCCAAGGATGAACATAGGGGCATCTGGTTTATTCTGAAGATGATGCTGGACGCGGTCCAAGATTTGAGTTGCTGCTCTTGTTGCATTAGCGCCGGGCGATACATAAACTATGCACAAAAAGATGTTGGTAAACTCTCTTGGGAGGTTGTCTGGTCGCAGAGTGACACAAAGCAGCTCCAAGTCAGGGTGACATACTCTGTCTCTGACAGCGGTGTTAAATCTGATTTTCACCTCAGATGCTCTGCACATCTGTCAAAGAGACAAACTAAATGATTCACACTAACATTTTACTGATTTATTTTTCTAGAAAGTTGTAAAATATTGAGGTAAATTCAGAAAAACGTGAAGGATACTCAGAGAGGGGTCGTGACTGTAACTCTGGCTCGTCAGTGCACCTATAGTGACAAGGTTAACCTGAATGGTTACTGGGATGGCAATAAATGAATCGATTTACGCTGCCAGTCGAATGCCAAGGTGACCCAGGCAACTCTGGGTGTGCATGCAATCTTTCTTTTCTCTCTGCGATCTCTTTCTGACTGATATTGGGAGAGGAGTTCAGCTGGAAGAAATCATTTAACAAAGCAAGGCCTATCTTCTCCCTGAGCAGGCACAGGAAAGGCCACCACTTTCCTCCTGTGTGCGCATCCACTGTACGTCTGTGCTTCGTCCTCGTCGTGTTAGCCTCCCCTCCTTGTGCACTTCCTCTCGTGCACACGGAGTCGCACCTTAGGGAACAGGTCAAGGTGGGTTTGTTTCAGCTTTATGGAAAGGTGACGTGGAGATAGAAACAGCAGAGACGGGAGAGGAATGTGGATCGTAGGACGCAGAAATTAGGCGAGATCACTGAGATGAAGCTCAGTCTTTACAGTGTCTTACAAAAAATACTCACATCCCTTTAAGTCTTTTTTTCATGTTTGTCAGTGACGGTCATTATCCTAGTGGTGTTTGGGTTTTTTATTTCATTATTTTTTATGCTCAACTTAGATCTCATATTGGTTCACTCTGCTGTTAATGCAGACTTTTCTTTAGTATTTCTCTGAAATACTTAAGAACTTCTTTCATGTTTATTAGTCTCGTTCCTTCAGCCGGCCTGTTTGCTTCCTTCTCTTTCTTCGCACCTGCAACCAGCCATATGTTTCTGATTCAGTAATCAAGACTCCTGGTATTTAAAGGCTCACAGATTTGTTAGATTTGTGTTATTTGTGCCCACAAAACCATAGAACATATAAAACAATTACAGTAAAGGAAAACTCTGGATGTTTGACTTTGGTTTCCATGCTAAATCTCTCAATGGACAAACTCATTTTTCTTTTGGGCCATATCAAGACCATGAATGTTTTTAAGGACCAGTTCTATATTTATAAAACTATCCCATTAGCAATCTGATAAAATGTTAATAAATAGTTGCCTCTGCATTCTTTGGATCTGTCTTTTCATGATCTTATTTGGTAGCATATAGATATTTAAGAACAAAACTTTTATATTGAAAGTTCTATTCATGTGGCTTTCTAGAGTCTGGAGGGCCGCATATATACTTGTGCTGGGCCGGATTTGGCCCCCAGGCCTGGAGTTTGACATATAAAATTCATATTGTGACTTATTTAAGCGTTGTAATTCAAACTTAATAATGATGCGAGTTAGCTTCTGGATTCCAAATCAGAAACCTTTGATCCATTTCAGTGTCTGTGCGTGTGCGTGTATGCGTGTGTGTTTTGTGGTGTCAGCCAAATGCAGTGTGATCTAACAGCAGCTGACAGGCAGGTTCTAGGCCTCTCTCCAGGGTCCTGTGTGTGTGTTTGTGTTCTTGTCTGTGTCCCGCTCTGGTGGTGTGTGCTAACTGGAAGCTCTGCGGGACTTGCAGCGGGTCCTCTGCGGTTTCACATGTGCATTCGCACACGCGCATACACACACCGAATCAGCTCACCAGTGGGGCGATCCGTTAGCCTTTCTACATTTAACATGAGTCCAGTCTGCAGCCTCTTACTTATTCATTCGCCTCCACGTCTTCCTCGGCCATTTCTCGCCTGCACTAACCTGTAACGACAGCTGCACTATGGCCAACGGAGACCTGTCCGAGCCCTCTATCTCGCTCGACGTCAGAAGAAAATGCCACCAAAGAGCTGTGCCTGCATATTTTTTTTTTTTTTTTTAGATGAAGAAAGAAGAGGAAAAAGTGTGCAGGATCAATAGAAGTGTACAACAGAAGAGCATGATGCGTGTAAAGGGAAAGTCAATGACGTGCCCAGTGGCGTGTGAGCGTGTTATTCATCTGGACAGGATGGGGACCAAAAGAAAAAGACGGATCTCTTCGATTCTCAGGAGAAATTCTGAGTCTAAACAAGGACTGTTCAACATGCAAACACAATGCAAGGGAGCAGATTTTGGGGTAGTTTTAAAGTTTTGTATGTCATCGTCAAACAAGAACAAAGACTTAATTTATTTTTTCTCAAGTCTCTCTCCTCGTCCACAAATACCACATCTGAGGCAAATCTCTCTAAAAGGAAATTTTATGTACACCGTATCTATGACAACCATACATACGATGTCATTGAAAAGTGACTTGAATCTAATTCAATTTCCTTTTTGAGATGAATTTCTGAAGTAAACACACTTTTTGACATTATTCTGAAACACTCCTGTGTAAACTAAATCTCCCAAAGGTAACAATGACAATAGAGTGAAAGCAAATGCCAGAGAGGGAAATCAAACCTTTATAAACCTCACTGCGACAGCTCGGTCTGCGGCACCTGGTGTAGAAGTAAATGTCGTTGATTTGTCAAAACTCAATGGCTTAGTAACTGAGCGGCTAATTTTCGGACAGTGTAAATATCTGAGGTTGCTGTCTTCCTGTTTTAGCAGGTTTAATATCTCTCAATTTTGTGCATCTGACCAGCGTCCAGCATATGATACTGAGACAGTGTGACAGCCACTTTCATCCCCTCTCACCATACAACCCTTCCCCCCACTCCGCCCCTTACCGACGACAGATGACATGTTTGCTGCCCTGTGACAGACCTGCAACATCCACCTGCAGCCAACATGCCCAAAGATGGAGACGTTGGATGAGCTGTGGGGCGGCTTGGGTCAGAGGTTCTTGAGGCTGGACATGAGACAGATACAGAGATAGACAAGGCGCCGACGGGTGAGCAGAGGGACAGACGGTTCAATGGATGCATCGATACTGAGACAAAAAAAATTCAATGAAATATTTTTCGGTGCAGGCAACACAAAAACTAAGTTTTCCTCACTTTGCTCGACTGGAGTGGTTATTTAGCGAGGAGCAGGGTCGATTCTGGACATTCATCGCAGGCCAACAAGACAAAACTCTACAAATAACCACACACACACACACACACACACACACACACACACACACATCTGTACACAATGTAGAGGCCAATTAACCTAAAAGTCATGCTTTCGGACTCTGGAAACCTAAGGACCCAGAGAGAACCAATGCACAGAGAAAACATCCACTTACCATGCAGAAAATCCCCAACCTGGAAGTCAAACCAAGGACCTTCTTGCTAGTTGCTGAATAATTACATTTAGATTTTGTTATGTAGTTTCCTCAGCATTGATTGAAAAAAGAAGAATCCATCCATTTTCTAACACCCTAGTCCCTAGTGGGGACCGTGGACAGGTCACAAGTCTGTTGCAGGACAACACAGACATCCATGCACACACACCTGACGGTCATGTTTTTGGACCATGCAAACTATGTGCAGAAGAACGGGAATTGAACCCAGGACCTGCTTGCTGCAAGGCAACAGTACTACCAACTGTGCCATTGTGCAGCCCATTGAAAAAAACAGAAGCAGTGATTTTAAATAAGAACAACAGAGTGGACATATAAAAAAAATTAAAAATTGCTGAAAAAAGAAGCAGTGATCTTTTTTTTTTCTCTGTGTCCACTCTATTGTTCTTCTTTAAAGAGCGAGCGAAGATTCTTCAGCAGCCACTTCTGGCCCTCAGGCCATTCTTTATTTTTTATTTTTTCGCCCATATGTGTGGCTCAGGCCCTTTGTTGCGATAATGGTGAATGGCCCAGCTGGGTGTTGCTGCAGCTGAAGTGTTGCAGGATTGCCTTTGCTGGAGCGACAAGGCTGGGAAGCTCTCTCCTCCCTGCTCCTTAATGTGACGAGACGTGCCTGACATTCCACACCACATAAGAGAGACATCACGCATATGTGCGGATACAAACGCATCCGAGGCGCGCGCAGATGGAAAATACAGACAATTGCATGTACAAAAAGAAGACGGCCGCCAAGAATTTTCCTCATTATTTTACTGCGTATCATTGTGTCTCCTCCGCTGCAACGACTGCGTGGCATGACCGAGAGCATCCATGCGTCCTCCCACAGACGTTTCCTTGACATCCGAGTTGCATTATTCATTCAGACGCCTTGTTGTTGGCATCTCACTGTCTACATTCACTCGCCTACTTTTCCCTGAGTCGACATGATAAAAAAAAATAAGGCAGAAGTAAAACCTCCCAGGAGAGGATTGATCAGTTGTTAGAAGTATGTACATTTTAAATCGTGACTGAAAATGCTTAGAAATGTCAGCAGACAGATTCTGCGTTGGAACAAGAATTTAAATCCAACCTAATTTAATTGAAACCCAACTTCAACTACATTAGC
Source organism: Poeciliopsis turneri (assembly GCA_922788865.1). NCBI lineage: Eukaryota > Metazoa > Chordata > Actinopteri > Cyprinodontiformes > Poeciliidae > Poeciliopsis > Poeciliopsis turneri. The sequence continues at coordinate 3,315,189 of CAKLNU010000911.1, forward strand.
AATACCGCCAATGCTAAATTTGCTAGCAAGAATGTGTTCTTACTGTAGCTTTTGAGGCTAAGAAGATGTGTAGTACGCCATGCATCTTAGCTGGGGTTGTCAGGGAAGAGGTTTACATCCCGCCGTGCTAGATTAGAGTAAAAATGTTCATAACTATCTTAGTACCATTTTTTATTTTTTTATCTTAGCTGAGTTAGCGATAGTGGTAATGCAATGCTGCAGTAAAACATGCTAGTAGTAAGCCAAACCTCTTAAGGCTGATGTAGCTGTAGCCAATGAACAGAACAACTCAACATGCAAAGTATTCAACTTCGCTTGAGTACAATTGAGATGTTTATTACCATTTCCCTGACATTTTATGCCTCTTTTTTGAACTGTAATTATGAAGCGGGTGTGTAAATCCGTCTTAATGATTGGTTAGAGCTGAACTGATTCAGTTAGTACATTTTAAAGTTAGTTTTTGTTTTAATTATGAACTAAAACTTCATCTAGCTGTTAGAAGAAGAGAAGTTTTATTTGGAAGTAGGCTGAGTGATTCAAATAAATTGCACCTTTAACAGAAGTCAAACATGTGCGTCACTCATTAAATATTCCCTGACTTTTCTTATTTAAGCATTTCTTTTTTTTTTTTTTGAGATCAACACTTAAAGTAAATAGAGAAACATTTGAAAATTGTAACCTCTAGTTGTCCAATAACTGGAAAGATAGTCGTAAAAACGGTTTAAATGACACTGTTGTATTTTTTTGTTTATTTTACCAAAGACAGGAAATCTGTAGTAAAACTGCACACAGAGAACCGCTTGCTGCGCTCGGGGGGAGACACACCGTCGGCCTTTTCCCAAAGCAGAGGTGATGTGTCCTGGTCCACTAATGTCAACATCGCAGCAACCATCGGAGGACTGTCAAACACACTAACACGCAACCTTTTCCAGCTAACCCTAACACAGTAAGTGTGTGTGCCCAAAATGCCAAGTGCTCTCCTGTCCCCTCTCAGTTCTTCCTCCGTTGTGTCGCCTTCACTTGCCTGAGGTGAACATGCATGTTCGACAGGCATGCGCGCCGTCTTTATGTGTTTGTGTCCGTATTTGAACTTTTGGTCAATCGGAGTTCAATAATGTAAATGCCATTCTTTCCCCTTTTAACTTTGTCCAGCGTTTTTCCCGGGATGGACCCAAACGGTATATGACACGATTGTGAAGTGGAATGAAAATATGATGAAGTTTTTGGACTGTCAAAGAAGATTAAAATAAAAATAATGAAATAGGTGACAAGCATATGTATCTCAAAAAAATATCTTCATTCATTCATTCATTCATTCATTCATTCATCCAGACACAACAGTTCAGCGGCGTCCAGGGAAGGAACTGGAACACATTTGGGACAGTGCAGAGGGCACGCACCGAAAGGCATGTAGGTGTTGGAGCGTGAATTTTTTGTTGTTGTTTTTTTTCCTCCTTGCTAATACGGATATAACGATGTGACTATTTCAGTGTCGGCGTGCAAGAGGGAGTGTGTGCCGTCTGATCACAAGGAGCAGTTGTCTTGTCCGTCTGCTGGACGGTTCTCCGTGACTCACACCACGTGAAGGAGAGAGTCGGAGGCGGAGGTTATGTAGAAGCTGACGAACAAGAAGAGACAGCGGCTGTGTGTTGTTTTGACTGAAGGAGGGGAAGGCTGACAATGAGTTTGTCCACTTTTACGTGGCTCGATACGAGATGAGGCCATTTATTCGCACAGATAAATCTTATTTTTATACATGTGTTTGATACATTGAGAAAACAGACTAAACTTCAAGGGCACTTTGTTTCATTCGTACAATGAGGTACGGATTTCAGGGGGGGAAAAAAACCATATTATTGTTTTGGACATCTTTTTAATTTTATGGTGGCTCTGAATGCAGACTGAACACTAGCAAAATACCTGATTTATTTATACTTTACTTCCAATCACTGAGGCCTCTGCAGCTTTAGAAAGTCATCTTGAACCATAAGTCCTTTGGACGGGCAACACAAAGATGCGAAAGGGAAACTTCACAGAGCCTATGGAGCTATTTACTAAGGATTCATACAGTAAGAAAGGCTCCTTATAAGAAAAATATAAGGAAAATTGGGGATTTGTAAAAATATTGCACAGTACTACAGGCTGTGAGCAGCCGACCAGAATCTGGATGAGACGCCACCCTCTATGTTTCTCTGTTTTCCGTCTCAGGGGACGTCCCAGATAACATTTTCACTTCCAGACTCTAAAAGTGGTATCAATCTCTATCAAGTGTCCCAAAAGTCTCGAAAATCACACAAAACACATGACATATC